>JBBPTO010000346.1:0-33932 GCA_038094155.1 Pulveroboletus cf. aberrans | reverse complement strand
GGGGTGGGAGGAGAGTGGAGGGGGGAATGTGGGGGAGGCATGGTGCATGGGGGGGAGGTGGAGGGTTAGCAGGGGTCTGGATGGCTGAGGATGGGGTACTAACCTTTCAGTGGGCACGTGCAAGGGTGGCTGAATTGATTTCAAAAGCAATGTTGGTCATGAGGGTGTCTGTGATCAGCATGATGTTGAAAGCTTTGCCTGCACAGTTTTTCAGGTCATTGTGCCAGTGGCACCGGATGTGGGAGGCGTAGGTGAGGATTATGAGCTCCCCATTCTCATTATCTGCATGGGGTGGTTTTCCAGGTTCCAGAAGAAAAGTCCCAGTGCTTCAATGTGATGGTCCGGCCAGCCGACTTGTTTGATATTGTGCAGGTAGTCATTCTTGGCCTGGAGGAATTCAGAGAAGAAGAGGTCATGGTTGGCGTGGGTGTTCTTCAAGGCCTTGACAGAGGTGGCTGGGCAGAGGGTTAGGATGTCGTTTGAGGATGAGATGCTGAAAGTGTCATCAGCTTGGAACCTGTGGAAGCGGGAGGCCTCAGTGCAGCCTTTGTATGAGAAGTACCATAGTTCAATGAAGTCGAAAGAGGTGATCTTCTGGATTGCGTATTGAGAGGGGCGAGGAATGATGGTGCTGGGCGGTAGGAGGTCGTCCTTGAATTCGCTAATCTTTGGTTTCTTTTTCTCAGTTTTCTGATGCTCACGCTTGGTTTCCTCTTCTTCCCGCTGGCGTTCCTCCTCTTCTCATTGCCTCTGTTCCTCGCGACGCCATTGGTTTTCTTGCTCTTGTACCTCATGGTCAGTGTTCCAGGTGGTGATGCATTCGGTGTGGTCAGTGTCCCAGGCTATGATCATTCGCTCAATGACTTGTTCATTCGACTTGCCTGATCCATCCCTCATCATCTGGCAGAGCTCTGCCCAGGCATCTGAGGTGAAGTCCAGTCTTTGCTCAAGGTTTGGGTCTGCCATGGGGTAGGTTCATGATGCAGGGAGGAGTTGAAACAAGGAGTGGAGCGAAAAAGAGAGGGGTGAGAATGAGTGGTGGTCGGGTCGAGCGGTGGTGGTGACAGTGCAAGAGAGAAGGAGTCGTGTCGCTTACATCACTGGTCCAAAGACATTACACTATGTCATCGCTCGTGCCTCGCTGAGTCATAGTGTCGCACGCAAGCAACCCAACCTGACACTAACAACCAAGCAGGGCTAAAGATATGCAAAGATCCCTTTATCTCATCCTCCAAGGTAGTGGATGGTCCTACCAGTCAAGGAACTAATCAGGAGAGGAAAGGTTATGAACCTTGGTGGAAGAACTCACCGAGGGTAAATGAAGTATAGCAAGGCAGAGGGTCTTGGAGTAAGACAGAGAAGGAGGGGACTTGACTTGACTGTCTGAGTTGGATAAGATTCTAACTAGGACAACTGGAGAGCAACCATAAGGGAGCTCTCTCTAAATACTTTACAGGACTGTTTTTCTCTGTATAGATCTCTATCATATAAGGATAGGTATGAGTCATGAAACATGACTGGACAACTGAAATTATCAGTAGAATATAGATACCAGCCAATGGTATAAGTATCCCATAACTATAGTGAATGATGAAACAATATGAGGGTGAAAATGACTGATGATCATGTGATCATGATCTAGAACCTTGGTTATGTAATGAAGAGCAGAAAATGAATATCAAGTTTCAACAAGGGCTGTATCAAAGAACCAAGCAGTCACTTTGGGCCAATGGAAGGCAACTTGAAGGAAACAGACAAGGTGAAACCAAATGATTTGCTTGCCCTGTTCATTAATGCATCAACTGTGTCAATCATGTTTACCCAACTCTTGTGCATCTTGAACTTGCTCACTTTCTGGTGACTCTCCACATTTTATATGATGAGCTTGCCATCTTGCCATCTGCCCACAAACCATTTTCTGCCCCATGACACTGCAAGGTCATGAACCTCACTTCCAAGATCCATTGATATGCCCACCTGCTTTCCATTCTCATGGTAAATCTTTCTGTCATGCCCACTGCTCATGAAGTGCTGAAAAGAATGCAACAGAATGTACTTTACTTTTGCAGAAAACCTTGACAAGCTTGAAGTTCACCTGCAAGTGAACATAAGTGGAGGAGGAACCTTTGGTCCTTGTCAGTGTCATCTGTTTCATTATCATCATTTCTGATTGTGCTTACCTGTCATTTGAGGGTGAAGAAATGTGGTTGCAGTGGGTTCAATTATAATCAATAGCAGTGGTGAGATGTCAAAATGTAACACCTCTGATCTCCAGTCTTCTCCAAGGTCATTTACTACAACTCCAAGGTTGACACACACCAAGTCCCTCAGCTCCACTCCAGAGCATCTCAGAGTTGATCATTCATTCAAGTAAGGTCCTATTTCTTCTCTGAAATCTAATATATCCTATTCTGGACATTATGTCAGAGTTACATTGGAGTTTTGTCATATCCCATCAACTCCAACCTCCGGAACACAACTCTGCTCATACCTCCGGTGCACCCTCTGTCAAATATGCAACTCTGTTCCTCCAGACATTTCTCTGATTTCCTTATGTATGTCTCTTGTTCTGTATTTAGTATAGTCTCACCTCTCTGTACCATCCAACGCTGTGTAGCACAGCTCCAGCTTGTTCCTGGCCCAGAGCACAGCTCTGGCATATGACTCTCCGACCCCCATCTTACTTATCTACATAGCCCTCCATTACTAATCCACAGCACTCCGACATATATATACTCCAAACTATGTATGTAGATACTTTAGCCTGAATATCACCTTAGACCACTCCTCCTATCTTCTCCAGTTTCCTCCAATGCGTCTCCGACCAAGAAGGCCATGACAGTGCAGAGACATGACACACAAGTCATGCGTCGAGCCTTCACCCCTCTGGACACAATCCTCTGGACCTCTGGCCATCTCCGACCATTCGATCCCCTTCAACCTCCAATCTCCAACCAGAGTTTGAGCAGAGGAGATCTGGTCTTAACAAGTTTAGTGCTTGCACCTCCATCTCTATTTAGGCACTTGGCTTTGTTCTTGCTCCCTCAGTTGCTCTGCCACACCACTGTGCAATAGCTGAGTCTGGGTATCTCTGCCCCTCATAGTGCACAGATTTTGTCATGAGAAATGACTTGAATGACATGTAGGAATTAGTCACATCTTCCTGCTACATTTAGCAAGTTGATGGTTGTTCACTTGTGTTCTGGTTTAATATTTTGGTCAGTCACCTGTGCAAAATGTGCAGCATGTGCTAAACTATGGTGGACACTTCAAGCATTGTGAATAAGGTTGATATTGAAATAGGTTGTTGCCAGGTTAATTGGAGGATTTAGTGTCCACTAAATCACATTTTCACTAACATGACTATCATGAATGCTGATGCACTGCATTTTTGACCATTTGAACTACACTTTGCCTACACTTTGCCACACTTTTGCTACACCCTTTGTACACTTTTGGTATGCTCAACTAGTTTTTTTTTTTGGCCCACCCCTTTGACATGCTTTGGTATACTTTTATTTGGTGTGACCTTTTCTACACATTGATACACTCTGGCACACTTTACTTACACTTCAGCACACACTTTGTGTGATAGAAAAAGGTGGGAAAACCACAGCACCCAGGATTCCCATGTGGTCCCCCACCATGGTACTAACTAGGCGGCACTTTGCTTAACTGCGCAGATCAGACGGGATGCGGTGCTTTCAAAGTCCTATGGCCGTGGATGGCATAATTCATGGAAGGTTCCATCTTGTTACACTCTTTGGCAGTCATGCAGTAAGTATGGCAGTTTCCAAGGATTTGAATCCATGTGCTCAAAGCATCAGCTTGCAGGCATGCTTTATAATAAATAGTTGTTCATTCAATGTCATTACATGAATCGCGAGGAGATCCAGGATCCAACATCATAGACAAGGCTAGCGACCGAGACGAAGTGCATGGCACACCATATCATCTAATCCGACTTTTTGTTTGACGTTTGACCGGTCGCTTCGTTGTACTTTGTCGCAAGGCGGTCGTACTCTTCCGCGTTTTGCGCCGCTTGCTTCTTCACAATGTCTGTGACGACCATGAGTGGGGATTGTAAACGAGACGAACAAACAAACCAAAGTCGCGATTCTTGGTTTCGCTTTCCGCCAACTTCTTCTTGAGATGCTCGATCTGCTTGGCCTGGTCGTCGGACGCAATGTTGTTCCTCGACGTCGTCGCGGTCTAGTGAATACGTGCGCTCAGACAGATTTCGGGGGAAACCATCGAAACACTTGCCGCCTTTTTCAACTTGGCGTAATCTTCCTGGGTCTGGATGAGATCGAGGACGATGGAGAAGGTGCGCGTCAAGACGAGGGAGAGGAACAGGCAGAAGCCAGTGAGGTACATGTTGCGCTGGGCGCTGTGCGACACGTCAGTCACCACGTCATCCGAGGGGAGGTTGAATTACTAAAACTTGCGCGCAGCGATGCTGGATTCGGTGCGCGCATCAGGAAGGTGGTCTGAGCGTGTGTGTTCCAGTTCGGCGGTGACGCGGAACATGCGCTGGAGGGCGTCCACGAAGAGCACTCCGACGAAACTGTCTTGGGGTGACGCGGGGGTCTGACGACGACAGAGGGCTCACATGAAGGATATCTTGAGACCATAGGCGATCTTTGCAACGATGGGGCTCTCTGAGAGGAATCGAAAGAGGCGTTTTCGGACTGCATAGGGGAGGGGGAACACGAGGATGCAGAACGTGACCATCTACGGCGGTCAGCGAGCGATTGCGGGCGCGACGCCGGACTTACTTCTGCAGCGAGGAGCATAAACGTGAGGGTGTAACTGTCGACGTCGTTTCAGCGCGCCATCGACTCGGTCAGGGCAGACTCACTAGACGGTCATGGTGGGCGAGTTGCAGGTGCGCAGCCCACCGACGTGACGTCAAACACGCACGAGTTACATAATCCCTTCCCATCTGCGACGCGTCATCTTGTCCCGTTACTGTCATGGCCCCGCTGGAAGTACACGTCAAACACGCTGGCAAGTCCTACGACGTCCAGCTCGACCCAGATCTCCCGCCCGCAGCGTTCAAGGATGCAGTCTACCAGGTCACCGGCGTGCCACCCGACAGAATGAAGGTCATGATCAAGGGCGGCATGCTCAAGGTCCGTTGTTCTCGTGTCTGCACACGGATCTGACGCGAGCATTCACGCTTCTCAGGACGACACAGACTGGAAAAAAGTGGCGCCAAAAGTGGTGGGTGTCTCCAACGCGTAGACGCTCTTTATCAGAGCCGAGGGCTGATCTGACCCAGGGCCAAACGTTCACCGTGATCGGCTCTGCGGGCGAGCTGCCAAAGCCGCCGGAGAAGCCCATCGTGTTCCTCGAGGGTGAGATTGATCGGCGGTTCTTCTCATGTGTCCCTTGATCTAATCGCTCCATGTATGCGTCAGATATGGACGAATCGCAGATGGCAGAGGCGGTAATGCACACCTTCTTTCCCACGGACGCTCGCCTGACCCATTCGTAGCTCGCACTTCCCGTCGGACTCAAAAAGTGAGTATGGACCGTCGTCGCTGCCCTGCCGATCGTGACGCGCGCTAGTCTCGGGAACACATGTTACGTGAATTCCACCTTGCAAGCCATGCGAGCGATACCAGAACTCCAAGTAGCACTGAAAACGCGAGTGTCTTTTCCTCTCGTCATCCTGTTCGTCTGACACATCCCCTCCAGATCCTCCCCCCTGGATGTTCTTCCGAGGGCTCTGCGCGATCTATACGTGGCCATGTCCCGCACCACCGAGAGCGTCATTCCGAGCGGATTCCTGACCGTCCTCAGGCATGTCGTTCCTCAGTTCAACGAGTTGGACAGATCAAAGGCCGGTCCAGCGATGGGATACGCACAGCAAGGTGACGTCTCGGTAGAATTGGTTGTCCCCGTGCGACACTCACGTTCATTGCAGACGCGGAAGAGTGCTGGACTCAAATGACCAGTGCTCTCAAGGATGTTCCTGGAATCGACTCATCTGGCGCGTCCGTCGCAGGTAAAAAATTCGTTGATCAGTTTTTGATGGGAGAGATGCGCCGCGAGTAGGTCCCATCAACCCTGCGCATACACGATATCTGAATTACGCCCTCAGGCTCAAATGCGACGAATCTCCGGAAGAGCCGCCCACTACCACGGTCGAACGCGTGCTCAAGATAGAATGTAACATCACCGTCCAAACCAATTATATGCATACGGGCATCACGGAAGTGAGCACCTCTCCTGATAGAGACTCTTTTGGTCCTGACCAATTACAGTCTTTAAATTCTAAACTTTCAAAGAACTCTCCATCTTTGGGTCGCGAAGCTGTTTACACTCAGACGTCTCGTTTGTCACGGCTTCCGAGTTATCTCACGGTGCATATGGTCCGTTTCGCATGGCGTCACGACATTGGGAAGAAGGCGAAAATCATGGTTAGCTCCATGACCTCGGAGCCTTCTGAACGCTTATCCGTCGTTAGCGCAAAGTGAAGTTCCAGACTGAATTCGATGCGTTGGACATTGTCACGCCGGAGCTCAGGGAAAAGTTGACGCCCATCTCTCGGAAATTGCAGGTGATCGAAAAGGAACGGGCGGAGAGACGCAAAGTTCGAAAGCGGACCAAGAACGTACCGCAGACGAGCGCACCCGCTGCCCTGCCTGCCGGCGAATCGAGCATGAACGTCGACCAGCCAGCGCCCACTTCGACTGTTGGCGAGTTGGAAGACGAGGGCGCGTATCGCGTGAGAGAGCTGATAGAGCTCAAGGAGCTCATCGACCCAGAGTTGGACGCCGATTTCGGATGCAACGTGACCGGGTTGTACGAGCTCGTCGGTGAGTCCGTCGGTTCGAATCGAGGTGGGTGGGTGCTGACGATGTTTCAGCAATCGTGACGCACAAGGGCGCGCAAGCCGACGCCGGTCATTATATCGGCTTTGTCAAGAAGAGCGTGTTCCACCAACCCAAGATGTCGGAGCAGTCACCGTGGCCGCAGTTTGATGAGGACGACGAAGACTGGTACAAGTTTGACGATGACAAGGTGTCGGTATTCCCCAAGGAAAAGCTGGCGACGATCGACGGGGGAGGCGAAGACTCGTCGGCGTACGTGCTGTTGTACAGGAGCAAGTCGCTCGCAGGTTTGGCTTAGAAGTATATCAACCATCTGTAACCCAATTGTCGAGATGCCTTTTTTTTTCCGAGTCAAGGGCGATAGATAACATGTAGTGAGACAGTACTGTGGTATGCGGGTTATCGTTGCGATTGGATGGAGCAGGGGACTACAAAATTAGTTGACGTGATCATCGGGCGGTCAAACGACGGCTCCGTTTGAGCTGTCGCGTCATGAAACGCCGTTTGACTTTTGGGGCGCCTGGGTGTCGATATCCTCGTCTGGCCCATCTAGGTCGTCAGCCGAAGGAACTGCAGCAGATGCGGCAGCACCAGCAGCGGCAATGCCGCCCTGCGAGGAAGGGGACACGTCCCTGTGAAGGGTTCAGTACGCGCACGATCGACAAAATGCACAGACCGACCATTTTATCTGAAAGCGTGTGACGCGCGGTTTCGTGTTCATATCCCTGACGAGCCTCTCGAACGCGATCTTTTGCGGTGGGCTCTCCTTCATCTCCTCGTTGTCGTACTCCGTGTTTTGGTAGTACCCTACGCGGACGAACTCTTGGTCCTTGTAGGAACCTGTGAGGATGAGGGCTGCGACGCCGAGGACGTCTTCGGGGGGTATCTTGGACGGGTCTGGGGGGACGCCTTCAAAGTCGAAGGCGTTGACGCCGACGGGGACGGGTCCGACGAGGCAGTCGTCGAGTTCCTGGTCGAGCTCTTCATTCCCGGGAGAGGAGACGTAGATGAGACGCCATTCGAGGTCTGGTGGGTCGGGGGTGAGCGGGGGGCGTCAGGGGACGGTGGCTGTTTACCGTCTTTGAGCGGGGCGATGCATTCAAATATGACGCGAAACTTGTACGGGTCGAGAAAACGCGCTGGGTTGTTGAGGAACTCGACGTTCTGGTGCAAGGAGATCGGGAGACGGCTCGTGCGGGCGGGTTGGAAGGACGTACGCGTATCGAGACGATGGACATGGTGGACGATTCTGGTCGACAGTATGGGTCACGTGAAAAGGGAAAACCACGTGGTAAAAACAACGACAACAGCACCGCACAGCTGCTGAGACTACTCCAGGAAACCTTTTTTTTTCGACCATGATATCGCTCTAGCCTTGGTCAGACGCAACGTCAGAGATGTCCACCGATCACGGCGACCAGTCCTCCCCGACGACCCCAGTCCTTCCTGGTGCCCGTGACGCGACTGTATTACCACCTGCACCTGCACCATCGACCTCAGACTCCCCCTCCACCGAAACGATAACGGACCCGTCAGAAACAGTAACGCAATCAACGTCTTCTTCCGCATCACGACCTGCTTCGCTTCTCTTCAACGACACTCCCCATCTCATCCTCCCGATACCCACCCCGTCCCTCAACAAATCTCAGTCTTCCGTCGTATTCTCCCATACCATCCTCACCTCTGATGACGATTGGAGCTCCCTCCCCCCCGAAGTTGCCACGGCCGATATTTCCATCGCCCGTAAGTACGCTCCATATCCGTTCCCTTTCTTCCTTGTCACGTGTCGGACCTTGTTGATCCACTGTCTCGGTTTCTCCGCCCAGCCGACGGAAGCTTCGTCGAGACCTCGTCCGGACCTGCAGCGAGGGAGCTCAAAAGACGGTATGATCAACACCTCGGCGTCAGCAAGGATGTCCGCTCTCCTTATGCCATCACCGCCTTCGTCAACCAGCATGGAAAGCAAATGTATCGCGTCGGGTCAGTCTTCAATCCGCGCCCACGCTCATCGGCCCAATCTGATGGCCGTCCTAGACACCGCGATGCGATCGCACCGGCAGCAGAGGCAGAATCGAAAGCTCAAAAAGTGTCAACTTCCGTCGACATGTCGCACGGACACGGCCGCTCGTTCAGGGCCAGATCGCGCTTGAGCGTGCACAACATCCTCAACCACAACAAGCTCAAACCTGCGCCCGTCCCTATATTGGCACCAGCCCCGGATGCGGGGACCGCACGTAAATTGCTCAGACGCACGAAATCTATCCCGGACATGTTTGGGGTTGCGATCGGTACGTCTTCTTCAGAGGGCCCCTCACGGCAACCTACGCCTACCGGCCGTACACATTCGCACAGCGTGACGGCTGCCGACATGCCCCGTTCGCTCTCCTCGGATGTCACTGCCGAGGATCAACAGAAACCCACCGGCGATATATTTGGTGAGACCATGCAGTGGCCGAGCGGCTCAGTCCCCCCTTCGCCTTCTATATCTACCTTTTCCGGGGGTAATTACATCTCCCATCCTTTTGGTCCGGGGGTCACTTTCGACTCACCCGCGCCACGTGACGAGTCAATTTACCTTCCCCTCCCTCGCGCCCTTCGCGAAATGCAATCTTTCGAATCTGGCCTTACCGCACGTGCTGACGACATGATGCGACACGTGGGGAGTGATCCGTCATCGCCTCGAGTGGCCGATGTCATACCTGATTTCGATCACGGAGATTCGCCGCCGCCTCGCCTCGCTGTTTCTCCCTTTGCCGACGACTCCGACATTCCCCCGCTCGACCCTGCGCTGACGCCACTCCCCGAGACGAGCATGCACTCGCGATACTCACCCGAGGTGTTCGACGTACTGCAAACATACCGTGGTCTCCCGCTCCTGGACCGTTTGTTCCCCGACTCTGCCGGCGAGACGACGATCAAGATGTCGCTGCGCGCGGACGACAGCGCGGCTCCCCGTGACGACCCTCGCTTCGTCCTCTGGGGAGAGACGCATCCCAACATCGACGTGGACACGGACGAACTTTCCCTTTCCCAAGGCAGTCGCACCGGCTTTTCCTCCCCGACTAGTTCTCGTCGCGGTAAACCGTCGATCGACATCCCCAGCTTGCGTATATCGACGGACGACCCGAACGCCGAGACCAATGACCGTCGCGTTCTCCTCGCTGCCACGATCGAACGTTGGATCGCACAATTGACCTCGGACTTCAACTATGACGAACTCCTCAACTTTTTCCTCACCTACCGTACCTACATCTCTGCCGTCGATCTGTGTCATTTGCTCATCTGTCGATTCCACTGGAGTTTGAGTGGGCACGCGACCAAGCAAGACGATCTGGCACGCAAGATCGTGCGCGTGCGGACGTTCGTGGCGATCCGGTATTGGTTGTTGACGTTCTTCGTGATGGACTTTTTGCCGAACCGGGAGCTGAGATTGTTGTTGGCGAGCTGGTTGAACACGCTGGTCAAGGATCCGGTGTTGAAACGACATCAGGATGGGTTGGTGAGTTTGATTCTCCGGGGGGGCGGTGGTTCCGTCGGGCTAGTGATGGATCGCTGAGACGCGGTCGCAGAGCATCGTGCGCAAGTTGATCAAGGTCGTCAAGGACTGTAAAGAGGCGCACACGCGCCGTCGTTGCAGCACCTCCTCCGCGCGACAAAGCATCTCGACCAAGCCACGACCGACGCACGTCCTCGGGGAGAAATTCGCAGAGGCCATCTCCAAAGACCAAGACGACGAGGACGTGGACCTCGACTTTGCGCCAGAGGAACGCGTCTCGGTCTTTCTAGGTAACGGCGGCGAATCCGGCAACGCGTTCGCGTTCGGATCGTCGGGTCCGGGCGGTGTGACCGCGGCGCCCCGAGCCGGGGCGATCGCCTCCGCGTCGACGGCCATCCTGCAACATCCGCTGCAACGCAACATCCTACAGCAGAGCCGCGCCAGCATCTCGGTCACCCCGGGGACGGGTCCGATGGCAGCACCGCCTTCACCGCCGATGACGTTCCCGCAGCGTGCGCTCTCGCGCGTGTTCGTCAAGACGATCGGACGTCTGGGACGGTGGCGACGGGTGCTCAATTCGCGACAGACGGTGGACACGGGGATCGCGGTCCCTGCCAACGTGTCCGCGTTTGATCTCGAGATGAGCGCAAGCGGGGATCTGTTGGGGGTGCGGGGCGGGGTGGAGCAGTATCTCAAGATGATCGAGCCGCCGTCGTCCGTGGTCAGTGGTGTGGCGGGGGAAACGGTGACCCCGGCGAGCGCGGGGTCCGTCGTGGAGGAGGAAGCCCAGGTCTCGAGTGCGGGCACGTCTTCGCACCATTTGCGATCCGTGTCGGAGGTGACGGAAGAGGAGGAAGAACGTGCCGATACGGCGAGTCAACGACGGGCGTCGCTCAAGTCTGCGGTGTCTGCGCTCTCGCGCATGGCGCTGTCTACGCGAACGCACTCGACCGAGTCGTTTGGCTCGATCCTCTCCTCGCGATCGAGGCTGAACCCGCTGGTGGCGCAAGTACAGGCGCAGCCGCCGTGGCGGTTCGACGTGGTGTCGATCGACGACTTGGACCTCTCGGACATGTCCTCGGGCGAGGACGAGCGCCAGGGACGCGGACACAGACACGGGCACAGCAACAGCAACAGAAACAGCAACAACGCACCACCGACCCCGGGGCTGCGCAAGGTGCCGCGCAAGTTGCCGTTGCGCCGGGATTTCGAGTTTCTGCGACGATCGGGGGAGAGCGTGTCGTCGATGGGGATCCGGTCGCGGGATTCGGTCGCGTCCGAGAGCTCGGTGGTCTCTTTCGGCGGTGCGGGGCTCGGGAATGAAATCCAGCAATGGCAGGTGAACGCGATCGTCGATTCGCTGAGCGACAACGGGGTGGAGGACGGTGGGATCGAGGACGCGCTGAGACGACTCGAGGGCCAGATCAATCCACAAAGACGGCGGGAGAACGCGCTCAAGGTTGACGGATGGGTACGGACGATCCAGGAGCGGATGGCCGCGGGCGACTTTGGGGATGAACGGCCGCGGTTCTTTGATGGGGATTCGGACGATGAGGACGAGGACGAGGCGTGCGACATTGATCAGCACGAGACGGGGTCGGCGAGGCGGAGCTCGGTGGTGCCGAACGAGTCGTTGCCTGTGACCCCCTCTCGGATCACGGTGTCGGTCGCGTCCGAGTGGGAGGGGTATTTCAGTTCGGCCCCAGCGTCGGGGTCTTCGACTGGGTTCCCGTGGACTCCTTTGGACGGGGTGGGGTGGTCGGGATTGAGTTTGCCGACGCGCGGTGCGGACGCCAAGCCTGCGCCCGAGGACGTGGTACCGCTGGAGATTCTGAAGAGCAGGGTGTCTTCGCGACCGTCGACGTCGCAGGGGTCGGCATCACCCGTGCCTGTGTCCGTGGTTGCAGCCGTTCCTCCACTCGTATCTGCCGCTGCGCTCGCCTCGCCCACAAAGATTCTGACGCCGACGGGTCGCAGGTCACATCGAAGCTGGGTGTTGAGCGTCGGCGCGGATGCGCTGGCACAGCACTTTTCGATGATCGACCGGGAGCTATTCATGGGGATCAAACCCGAGGAGCTCATCATGGACGACTGGATGTCGTGCCAAGAGGTCAACGTGCTCGACTGGGCGCAATACCTCAAGGACCGAGTCGAATGGAAGTCCGAGTCGCGCAACGCACACAAGACGAGCGCGTTGGCCGTCGTTCGAGGTCGGTTCAACTTGATGGCCAATTTCGTCGTGTCCGAGATCGTGTTGACGCCGCCGAGCGATCGACATACGCTCGTGGCAAAGTTCATCCGGATCGCCTTCGTACGTGCGCGTGATTCGTTCGGGGAGACCGTTCGTGCTGACTCCCATGTCGCAGAAATCGTACAGTCATTCCAACTTTCACACCTTGGCGGCCGTGCTGGCGGGACTGCGCAACGAATGGGTGAACAAGGCGATGCACAGGCATTGGGGTCGGGTCGGTCCGTGGGAGATGCAGATTTTTCAAAAGCTGTCCCAGTTCGTGAACGCGGAGGACGACTTCAAGGCGGTGCGCGAGGCGGTGTCGGCCATGGTCGACGCCAAGCCGCTCGACGTGCGGTCGCACGCGTCGACGATCTTGAGCAGCAGTACGTCGGACTCGCAGTCTTGGAGCAAGTCTACCGAAATGGGGAGCACACCGTCGGCCGGGGTGCCGTTCATCGGTGAGCAAGCGTCATGCGTGACCACTAGGACAATCTGACACGCGACAGGCATCTACCTCGCTCAGCTGTATCGGTATAGCAAGCTCCCTGACTTGATCGACCCGACGGCGCCCGACGAACCCGTGTCGATCGATCCTCAAGGCGTGAGCTTTGACTCGCCCAGCCACCCCGAAGTGTTCGAGTCCCTGACGCCGCTCCCGTCCTCGATGCAACTCGAGCCGCTGATCAACGTGCACAAGCAGCGACTGATCGCAGGCGTGATCAAGGACCTCGTTGCGGGTCAACACCTCGCGAGTCGGGTGCAGTTCTCGATCGACAAGAAGCTGTTCCAGCGGTGTCTAAGGATCCGGGGGTTGGAGACCGAGGCACTGAGGCAGGTGCACAGGATGTATTGCGATCCGACGGCGAGGCCGATTCCGTTTCTGACGTTGTAGACGTTTGGGGGCGTGCGCTTTCTGCTTCGGTTTTTTCGTTGCTGGACTTCTCCCCCTTTTTTGACCGTTTGCGTTTGCTTGGTGGATGTGGCAGGGCCGTGTATCTATCTTGTATTGCGGATTTCTTTTTCTCATGCTCGGGTGCGTTGTCGTATCAAGGTCTGATGCGAATGGGACGTTTCGCGGTCTGCTTCGACAACCAACGTCATTGAAGGTACAAAGAAATCAAGCCATTCTAGGTGGGTATGGTGCAATACAGGTTTGACTCGGGGGTGTGAATACGACCACAAAGTGCATCTGCAAAATCGGTTGGTCGCGAGACGACGATGTCGTGTGTTTTGTGGGCTCTGTTTGGTTTGTGTGTGGCTAAATAAGCGTACCTAAAAGGTCCAGGTTGGCCTCCCTTGGACGGTTCCAACCTTTTGATGAATCGATGGGACGAGACGTGCAACTCACGAAAATGCAACGAATGCAACATGTTGATTATTGCAGCGTCTCGACGGTCTTGATATTGTGCATCAATTAAGCCAGCGGTGCATCTATGCAGATTTAAGCCTTTACCAACCGATTGTAAGCATTCCTATCGCTATCAGCTATCCTCGGATCGGATATCAGCATTCCACTTTTCCATCTTCGTCTCATCCGCACGACGACGTCACAGCTACATCTACGTATATATAGCGATCCCTCTCTGCCTGTATCCCCATCTTCTTTCCCCCCTTCCTTTCTCTCCGCTCAATACTACGCTCGATCCTGTTCTGTGCTGTTCGAGCCGCTCAGTGTTTCCCGCCCTAACGGACGGGTTTCCACCGATCTGCGAAAGATGTCGCCGCATGGTACACGCAAAGGTGCGTCGACCCAAGCCTGTTGTGCCGACAAAGCCAGTGATGGAAGAGACGATGCCAGAAAGTCGAAGTCAAATGGCAGCAGGGAAAGGCGGAGAAAGAAGGCGTCCATCTCCTTGCCTTTGGTGGGTGCCCGGGCCCTGAGTGGTGGGAAACTACTCTTGGATATTTACTGAATCACGATAGTTCAACGGGCCTTGGTCTTCCATTGCACGTGTAGCCAATCGACACTTCCCGACATTTTGAACTGGAAGCAGCTGTAGGAGGAGGAAAAATCGACCCGGACGCGAGATGCTAGAGGCTCTCGAGCGCAATGATAGTAGTGGGTGACACGTTCTAGATGCTGTGCCTCGTTCAATGACTCAGACGAATTTACTTGCGTAAATCCGAACTACGGTACGGACTGGCTAGAGTAGTAGGGTTGGTGAGAGTGAGGTCGGAGGTTTCGAGGCTGCCACTGTGGCAAAAATCGAGATTTGATCGCAATGGGCTGACCGTGTGAGAGAACTACTACTTCCATGATCTGGACAATCACATGTTCACTAACATCTCGGGAAAGCAGGGTGACGCAATTCAACGTGATGGGGCAGAGCACGTTGTCCTGCTTTCCATAGCTAGGTGACTTCATTGCAATGGTCTGGGAACGGTCGCCATGACGCCGGCGTAACAATTTACCGGGGGAATACTAGTAGGTTGAACTTCTGTACTTGAAGCAGTCCGCAGCAAAGCAAGAAGACTATTGTATTCCTCTGCTGGGCTCTCGAATTCCATCCACTGATTACCATGGAACTCACTCCGGGAATCCACTATGTTGGCCGTTGGGCGCTCTCGACCGTTTTGCCTATGATCGGCTTAATTCTCATCGTAGTCAGACTCCTCTCCTCAGTCGGAATACCGCTGTCCATTGGTGGATCGATCACCCTTTTCGTTGTGACCTATCTGGCGGCCCTGATCATATACATTGTCGCCATCGATATCTTGCAACGCCGCAAGGCTGCGGCGTCAGGCGCGAGGCTCGTACCGAGGATCCGAGGATACCTACCTGGAAATGTAGATAAATTATTGAAGATGATTCGTGGATTTACCACGGACTACATCGGTACCGTTGCAAGTTCAATTTTGTCAGAATGAGCATAATTGACGGAGGACCGCTGTCAGGAGATGCCGCGCTCCAAAATATGCAACTCTATGGGCCCGTCATAAACCTGAGATTTTTATGGGAGGATATCATTGTCACAATCGAACCCCAGGATATCAAGGTAAGCTGCAAGTGTTTGAAGTTTTTTGTCTCCTCATATGATTGACACAACCAGACTATTTTGGCCACGGATTTCAATAACTATGTCAAAGGTACATCCAACCAGGTCCTGTTATCTGGGTCTCAGTAAAATCCTTCCGCAGGCGAAAAGTTCCGGGAGACAGCGAATAGTGTGTTGGGAACCGGTGTGTTTAACTCAGATGGTGAGCTTTCAACCCTTTTTGTGTCATATATGTTATCTGGATGATAAGGATAGGAGACACATGGAGGTGAGGGAATGCAGATCCAGTGCGCCAGTCACCAACACTTGTCAGGTTCCATCGTACCATGGCTCGTCCGTTCTTCAACATCGACAGAATCAGCCACTTCGAGATCTTTGATCGTCATGCAGATGTTTTGATTGCGTCGATGAAGGATAGGTTCCGTGTTGGCCTTGCAGTAGATTTTCAAGTACGTCTTTCGAAGTGCCATCCTCAAATGCCTTATTCTTACTTCTACACCAGGACGCAATCTCCCGTTTCACGCTTGATTCCGCTTCAGAATTCTTGTTCGGGCGTTGTGTGGACACATTAGCTGCCGAATTACCATACCCTTACAATTTCTCGAGGTCAAAGGCACCATTAAAAGGTTCAGACACGACCTTGGACTTTGCAGCAGCATTCGCTGCAGCCCAGCAAGCCCTTTCCATGATGGTTACGGTGGGAGGAACATGGCCACTGTTTGAGCTCTTACAAGATCCTACACGGGAACCGATGAAAGTTGTCGATGCATTCCTTGAACCGATCTTGAGGGATGCGATACGGAAACGGAAAGCCTCACAAGGATTTCCAAACGCAAACATAGACACAGGAGATGAAACATTGCTGGACCATTTAGTACAGCAAACGACAGGTGCGGATTGGCTGAAATTGCTGCAATTCCTTCATGATCTATGATGCTTATCCAGATATCAAGATCCTCAAAGATGAAACACTCAATATCTTATTAGCTGGCCGAGACACTGTATGTATCTTGTCGATTGAATCCACAGCTGACTGATGTACCGAAGACTGCTTCAACGTTAACATTTGCTATCTATTTGATGGCCATGTACCCGAATATCATGCGTCGACTGAGAATAGAGATCCTGGAAAAGGTTGGCCCCACACGGCGGCCGTCCTACGACGATATCAGGGAAATGAAGTTCCTGAGGGCTGTTTTGAATGGCGAGTGTAACGAATGGCGGTTTAAATGCGTAGACTAATTCGTCACAGAAACACTGAGACTCTTCCCCGCCGTGTAGTTTGACTTTACATTTACTCTCCTTCTCTTCATGGCTAACCTTGCTCGTGACAACAGACCATGGAATGTCCGGTGGGTTTACTGTGTTATTTGCTGATGAAGCACTCATATCTACTGACATTTTCAGTGAGAGCGTCAATGATACCACTTGGCAGCCATCGAGTCCTGATGCGAAGCCATTCTTCGTCCCTGGTGGAACGACGTAAGCTTCTGACCTGGATGCCTCGTAATAACCCATATCAATGACATTCTAGGGTCTTGTATTCGGTCTTACTAATGCATCGGAGGACGGACCTCTGGGGTCCTGATGCCTTAGAGTTTGATCCAGATCGATTCCTTGATGATCGCTTGCGCAAATACCTCACACCTAATCCGTTCATATTCCTCCCGTTCAACGCAGGTCCACGCATCTGCCTGGGCCAACAAGTAAGTTTCTTGACCATACCTCCGACCTTCCGTGACATAAAGCCATTTGTGCAGTTTGCGTACAACGAGATGTCATTCATGCTGATTCGTCTGTTGCAAAACTTTTCTTCTATTTCTCTCTCTCCGGAATCACAAGACCCTGCATGCCGCCCCCCGGCCGCGTGGGCACGTGGAAAGGGACGACAGGCGATTGAGCAGTTCCATCCCGTAAGTACCCTGACGTTGCAGGCCAAGGTATGGACTCGGACTCGGTAAATGCAGCGCCTTTGATGAATGCTGAACGGCTCGACCTTCACAGGGTGGTATTTGGGTGAAAATGGGACCTGAAGAAACGTAGCTAATTTCAAGGTAGTTATCAGAGTATGCGAACCCCAATTTGAGGCCTATTTGCAAAGATATGACTAGAACGGACGTTGTGATCAGTGCATGGTGATCTCGTATAGCAGTGTAGTCCCCAAATCTGGTTATTCATACCCAAGTGTTTCTTCGTACTAACACCACGGTGACAGAAAATATCCTATCTGAGGACACAGAGCAAGTATGTCGATTACGACACCTGTATCTTCCGATTGATGAAGGCGCAGCAGTGGATGTAAAGGCATCCTTGCAAGGATCAGTTTGTGGGCCCGGAAATTAAAACATCACCATGCACTCAAGTTCTTTCACCATCGACAGCCAACAAGGCAGTCGCATGTATCCTTCATGATAGCTTGAACTGCAAGCGCTCATAGAGGATCATAGTAAGATGTATTACGATCCGCGAGCAGATGATCGTATTTCATTGATTCCATCCCTCTTCTGCCAATATGTTTCGGAGAACACGTCGACAGTCACAAAACGATAAGTGGACAGGTGGGGCAACTGGACAGACGACATTGATAAGGACCAGCAAGAGTTGAGCGAAGACAACCTTCAAGCCTCCCATCGCGGTCCCGGGCCCCAGAACCGATCAAAATCTGAGACCAAGGGACAAGGGTCTCGCATTTTATGCTGATGGGAAACAATTTTTCGAGAGTGACCTTGAAGGGAGCTTTCGGCGTTGGTAGGAGGAACCTACGAACCCTCTTGATATTATTGAGTCCCCTGAGTTGGCTCTCTAGAAACACCACCTGCGACTCGTTACTGGCAAGTTGTCACCGAGATCTCGACAGCCGATCAGGAGAGGGACAGCTTCACCCGTGTGCACGAGCGAAAAACACGAGCTAGTAATTCGTTCATGGACCCACTTGCTAGCGAGGATCGATGGCATACCTTTAATGCAACATTTAAATTTTCCAAAGAGTTCGTGGATCGACGTAGGTCGAAGCCGGAGATAATTGACGATACGTTGGTCGTCGATGAACATCATGAGGCGCCTGCAGCCTAATCGACGGTTTTATCTCTCGGTCAATCCGACCTGCGCAATGTAGGACCGAGCGAAGCCCCGAGTCGTCATCGAGGTACGTTTTACGTGGTGCTAGCCAGCCACTAACTGGTTTAGTTCAAGATTCAAAGGTTCATTCTTTGCCACGTTATTTGTGGCATATCCGAAGAGGATGCTCGGGTGACGAAAATAATAGAATGATTCAGGCGAATGCCGATTGAGCTAGACGGCGACGAGACGCAAACATCCACTGGCACGACAAGCAAGCACTTACATAACGACTCGGAGATAGTCAACACTTCGGTCACGTCCTGGTGCGCTCTCGACTTTTT
Source organism: Pulveroboletus cf. aberrans (assembly GCA_038094155.1). NCBI lineage: Eukaryota > Fungi > Basidiomycota > Agaricomycetes > Boletales > Boletaceae > Pulveroboletus > Pulveroboletus cf. aberrans. Next base: position 14,964 of record JBBPTO010000346.1, on the reverse strand, counting down.
CTGAAGGCGCTTTGCAATCCAACGACTCAGGCCTGCTGCAGCAAAGTTTGTTAACGGAAAAGATAATTGGCCATCATTCTTCTTCTCAAGCTTCTCAATTTGCGGGATCCATTACGAAGGGGTCAGCAATCCAGGGTGTAAAACATCGAATCGTGCCGGTGTCTGGGGTGTCCTATAATTATACCACTTAGATATCACTGCTGGCATCTAGATCGACCATTTGTTCTTCCCCTGATATAATGTCCACGTCAGAGTCACATTCCTTCATATTAGTAGCATTTTCCTCAGTCATGAAGGCAGGCACAGAGACACCGGAACGTATCTTCGGACCCGGTCTTCGACCGAGATTTATATCCTTTCTCGATTCCTGGACAGCTGCCAGCGCCTCCAGCTATTCAGCGACGTTAGGGTCCTGAAAACCTTTCAACTCAGCTGAGGCGACATACCTTTTTCTGAATCGAAAGGTCCTCTGCTCGCTTCCGCCCCGCTTTCGCGGCAGGATCGAATCCGAGATGCTTGATAACGCTTGCAGAGTATGCTGGCTTCAACGGTCCATTCTCCGGCGCCGACTCCTCGTTCTCGTCGTCTATCTCAACAGCCTTTCCCTTTCCCTTGTCGATCTTCTTCCCCTTCCCCTTTCCACCATCTGATGCGTTCAACATCTTCGCTGCAACCTCCCTCGCTCTTGTTACGGCCCTCATCCCTTCCTTATCCTTGTCCAGCAATGACTTTAGCTCCTTGTCGGCATCCTGCCCAAGCCTTCGCTTCGCCCTCTCCTGTGCTTCTCTCCCCAGCTTCTCCGCAGTGAACGTCTCTCCAGAGGCTCCGCCAACGATATGTCCCGAAACGACGTACACCGAACTACTCGGGGTTGGTTCGGGTTGAAGACCCCACCGACGAGAGGGATCATATTCAGGTTTATTGTTACGCTTGCGGGCAGATGTCGTCGTCATGCCCGATGTCCTGTATGACAACAAGGAAGTCAGACTGGTGAAATATCAAAAGCCCGATGAGACAAACCCTGCTGAAAATTCTGCTCTCCCCGCTCGTTGTCGCTGGACAGCATTCGTCAGATGCCACTCGCAGACGTCGCTCACCCTCTTGTCGGTCCAGCTGCCACAGGGCTTGCCGTCCCTCTTCGTCACTTTACACATGCCAAGGTCGCGAGCACGTCCGATGATCGCAATCGACGTTGCAGATTCCGGCGTGACTGCGAGTATATTATCTACAGGATGCGGCGTTTTGTCATTGCGCTGAGGAACGAGTCAGGTGAAATATTTTGAAGGAATGGAAGATACGAACCTGGTGGGGTTTCAAGACCTTTGGGTTCAGCAGGGTGACAACATCACCCTCCTTGAGCTTGGACATTGCCTCAAACGCTCCCTTGCTCCCGCCCTGATATATTTTCTTGACACTCCCATTTTCTGCAGTCACCTTATCAAATCCATCCGACTCAAACAGCAACAAGGTCAGAAATGCGTCTCCCCGAATCGCTGCTTTCCCTCCAGATGCAGAAGACCGGGAGCGAGCTCCAAAGTCGATCAGCTTCATGCTGACATATTTTTTACCATGCGGCTTCGCTTGATCCATTTGACCGCGCTTGCCGGACTTCTTGCGGCCACCTGGATTATGATCCGGCTTGGATCCGGTTTCATCATCTGAAGCACGCCCATCATCTCCGGGTTTGATATCCACCGGTGCCCGAGTGTGTTTGATGGGTCCCCTCTCTGCCACAACCGCGATGGTGACCCAGTCGCCATCCACAGGCACGTCATATCCAGATTTATTTGGGAGGAGTCGTATGCAAGAATAAAGACGTGAAGGGGAGAGATAATACCGCCCACGGAGGTAGTCTTGGAGGTCATCGTGCGGGAGGGATCGAGACCTATCGAGAAGTCAATATTGTATGTTTTAGGTGGAGGCAAATGAAATAAAAATTCTCTATGAAGAACCACGTACGAGAGATAGATGCCCGAGTTTGGTTCAAGGAGCTCGAACAGGGGGTCCTCAGGGGGTGACTTATGATCTACAGGACCCATCTGGAGTTCCTCTGTTATTGCGAGATTTTCATCTCTTTGAGGTGCGCCCGCCCGTGAGGTCGACGCAACATGGGCGTCGAAGCCACGTTCTTCCAATGCTGGTGACTGCGCTCTAGGCTCGGGTGCCCTGGGCTTGGGTTTGTGAGCGAGGTCCGTCGATCGTTTGACAGGGATTAGCTCGGAGCGAGTAGTGGATCCGTGACGGAGGGCAGCGAGTTTATGGAGTACATTAGAAGGGGCTGGTGCAGGTTCGCTAACCAAGCGTGCGTTGTCATCCGCCCTAGGACGTACCGACGCGGACGGACATGCAGCGGGGCGTGGTTTACGTCCCTGGTCGGCTGTCCGTTCGATCCGCCTCTTCTTTCCTGTAACCATGAGTTGGCTAACCGCTGTGCGGACGGAATGTATCTGGCTCACTGGGGGAGGGTGTCGCGGGCGCGAGGAGGGTCGCGTCTGGCTTCTTCCGCTTTGGCGACTGCAGGGATGGATCGTCGTCCGGGATGTCTGTGAGCTGTGCTTGGAGAAGCTTTATTTTCTTGCGGAGCCCGAGCTGTTTCCGTCGCTCCGCATCAGCTCTATGGGTGGAAGACTCCATGATGCCAGCCTCGCGTTGACCGCTGTGAGGACGCGTCCTTTGCGGTCATTGGCCAGGTACGTAATTGGCAGGGACACGCCCTTCCCACGGCCCACCATGGACTCCGAAGACGTCCGCGAGCTAGAACTTGAACCCGGAAGCACTTCATTGCCACCGTGCCCGGATCCAGAGCATGTCCGGAATGTCGTTTTATTTTTCTGGATATTGTTCTGGACTGAATGAGGCCCAGATGTGTGTTATGGCGTGTACTCAAAAAAAGCCGACAATTGGGGTCGGACACAATGGACACTGTCAGAGCAGTGACCCTCTCTCGGGATGTACCGCAGCTGTTATGCAACTCCAGTCCTGCGCCGTGCCACAATTAGTACATATAACCCCTCCCCCATTTCTCTCTTGTCTCCACTCCTTCCCAAGACCTTGCATTACGCACGTTGTTCCCTATCACATCAGATTGTTTGTTCGCTGTTCCCAAGGGGACTCTTTATCATCATGAGTGGCGACGACCAGTTATCTACACCCATGTCTGTACAGAAATTCGCGATCGATGTCGCTCACCGTCTTTCTTCGCTACGCACTTTCTTGGAGGCGTCGCAAGACCTCTGTCACTGCAATGAGCGGCTGACTGACGCCGACTTTCAACGCCATGGTAGAAAGGTTGGTACTTGCGCAATCACGCATCTCGACGCAATTTCTGACCGTCCCAATTCGCAGTTACTCGCAATGGTAGAGGTATATTTATTCGTTCCGTTACTCGGGAGTTCCTAACCTGACTCGACCGATTTCGCAGGTCGCGAGAACCACGCTTGACCGGGCGGGCGTGAAACTCCACCTTTTCACCTCGTGTCCACCTAAATTCCAGCCGTACAAATCCGCGTATTTTAGAACACTTGTTTTGATTATTCGCCAGAATCAGGACCGATTTCCAATCGAACTTCAAGGCAGGATCCTTTCCAAAGAATATTCACGGATTTAAATTTATTCAGATTTTCACTAGGGCGGGTGGATAGGCTGCTGTTGCCACTCTCCACTCAGTTGGTTATTTGGCGCAACCATGATCCTTACGCACAGCTTGGCATAGCCGATCTGATGAAGAATCTCGAAAGTCGATCTCGGCCACAAAGGAAGCCACAGCTTGAACATCCATCCAGTACAACCGCACCGCTGCGAGTGCCACCATGGCCTTTGAACAATATTGCAGCATCGATGCCACGTATGATTCATTTTATGCTCGTAGTGCTCTAGAATCTGAATTAGGTTGTCTCAGCACCCGATGCCTTCCCTCCTAAAGTGACGGAGGAAAGGCGGAAGAAGAGATCCTTGCTTGATTTAGTCGCGCGTCGCTCTCGTCCTGTACACAAGCAGTACCCCGCACGACCTGATCCCGAGACCCAGCCTCCATCGAACGACGGAGAGGAGCCCATCGCGCGACGATTGCTCGCTCGCAATCGCCGACATTTCGGGATTTTCTGCACAGGAAATAACCGACCGTTACAGCAGTTACGCAGATGAGGGCTTCTTTTCAGATCGCCCAGTGTCCTGATTCCTTAAATCTGCTGTATTTTCTATGATTTGTGTTTCCCTGAGTTTTATTGAGATACGAGCATGTACGATGGACTTTTTTTTCATAATCATAATCATTATGCCTGCCCAATATGTGTGGTTTTATCATTGCAATGGCCTAAATTACATCTTTTCGAATGATATTACTAGTCAACAAAAAGTCGCTGAACGTTTCATTCCTTTCTGGCATCAAATTAAAATTACTGCGGAGATCACGTTTCCTGCGGCTCATCCTTTCGGCTCCTGAATCTTTCAAAATACCAGGAACGCTCGCTGGAGCCGCCATTCGACGCTTCCTCGTTCTCAAGGATCCTGATAAGGTCGTTGAGAGACACATATCGAGCTTACATAGCCCGGTCTCGAAGGCATAGAGATTCACTGTGACGGAACTCAGGATGAATATTGAAGATGCTCCCGATGTGGCCGGAGGGGGGCAGCGCCTCTGGGAATGGGAACGTTAGATATTGTGCTCTATGCGGTGGCGAGTAACGCAAAGTTCTCGCCCTGGGATCCGATTTCGGATACGCTTTGCGAGTACGTGCGGTGAAAGATGACACCGCAATAAAATCAACCAGTGTTCTTACCGGACGTGGGTTTCGTGACCATGGCGGGATGCCCCTCCCAGTTTGACCTATATATATTGTGTCTGCTACAAAGTGAAGGGTGAGTGACCGTGACGGCGCCAATGGACTGACGTTGCCCGCTCACCTTTGCAACACCCTTTTGGGCTATTATTCGCGAGGAAACGAGCTGTCCTGAAGAGCGTGAGTATGTAGCGAGTTGGATGTATCAGACCAGAAAGGTGCTCCTCGGCAATTCAGCCACAAGCCCCTTTTCCGAGTCAATATGCAGCTGTCATTAACCCTATGCAGCTGTCATTAACCCTGATGGCGTTGCATTTCGTAGTGTTCGTGTCCTAGGCCACGAAATTGGTTCGGGTTTCTCACTCCTGCACCGATAAGCATGATGTGTAACGAAAACACCACAAATCTTCAGGGGTCGCGGGAGAAGTCAAATATTGGTTACCCCAAATGTACAATGAATCTCCCAAGGGATATCTCCTCTGAGCAAAAGAAAATAACCTATATTACGTGATGCACGACCCCTCCCACGCGGGGGGGGGGTCAATTTGCACTGATCAAGTCATTGACACCAACCACTGGCAACGCCAGCATCTATCACCGATCACGAAGCTCTGCTGGCTTGCGCTGAGACCATGTCTGACGAAGAAACACATCAAAAACGCCACGATGAATCTGAGTCTGAAGAGTCGGACGACGAAATCGAGGACATCCCCAAGATTAACATCGATCCATCGACCTTGACACCCTTATCCCCAGAAGTCATCTCAAAACAGGTGCGTCTCGTTCCAATTCCCGTCAGCAAAAAGATAACTTAAATGACGTGTGCCGGATTCACAGGCGACGATCAATTTGGGTAAACAGACGAAGCTCCCATTCGGACGACAGTGATGTTGACCAGAGTTTTCAAATGCCCTCGTAGGTACGATCGGACATGTCGCGCACGGCAAATCGACAGTCGTAAAAGCCATTTCTGGCGTCATGACCGTTCGATTCAAAAACGAGCTCGTACGCAATATCACCATCAAGCTCGGTTACGCCAACGCCAAGGTTCGTCGGTAAATTTCTTCACCCATCCTCACGGTCGTTCTCTGCGTTTTTTGGTACTTATGTGTTGCCAATTTCGTCTTCGATAGATTTATAAATGCGAAAACGAAGCATGTCCACGTCCTGGTTGCTACCGATCGTATCGTTCAGACAAGGAAGACAATCCACCATGCGAACGGCCTGGTTGTGGGCACCGCATGAAACTCATCCGACATGTCTCCTTCGTTGATTGTCCAGGACACGACATTCTCATGGCTACCATGCTTAACGGTGCCGCTGTCATGGACGCCGCACTACTACTGATCGCTGGCAATGAAACCTGCCCTCAACCGCAAACTTCAGAACACTTGGCCGCCGTCGAAATCATGAAATTAGAGCACATCATCATCCTCCAGAACAAGGTAGACCTGATCAAGGAAGCGCAGGCATTGGAGCATCAGAAAAGTATCGCTGCATTCGTCAAAGGCATGCTGATCTTCTCTTGCTTGATGCCCGTTTTACGTGACTAATGATCCACTTTTTTTACTAGGCACCGTCGCAGAGTCGTCACCCATCGTTCCTATATCTGCTCAGTTGAAATACAATATCGACGCTGTCAACGAATACATCGTCAAACGCATTCCCATCCCAGTCCGGGATTTTACTTCCGACCCTCGTCTCATTGTCATCCGTTCCTTCGATGTCAACAAGCCTGGATCCGAAGTAGATGAACTGAAGGGCGGAGTTGCCGGTGGTTCCATCCTCACTGGTATTCTGCGCCTCGGCCAAGAAGTTGAGATTAGACCTGGGATCGTGACCAAGGACAGCGCGGGAAGGAATAGATGTAAACCAATCTTCAGCAAGATCGTTTCTTTGCACGCCGAAAGCAACCATCTCTCGTTTGCAGTTCCTGGTGGGCTGATCGGTGTTGGAACCAAGATCGATCCAACGCTCTGCCGTGCAGATCGGTTGGTGGGTCAGGTGTTGGGGGCCGTCGGGAAGCTTCCCAAGGTGTACACGGGTGAGCCTTTCACTTCTTCTCCGCTCTAATTCAGATTCTCACGTCACCCCTCTCTGCACTTCCTTCCAGAACTCGAAATAAGTCTCTTCCTGCTCCGCCGACTCCTCGGTGTCCGGACGGAAGACAAGAGACAGACCAAAGTGTCCAAGCTGACCAAGAATGAGTTGTTACTGATCAACATTGGCTCTACTTCTACGGGTGGACGCGTTCTGAGTGTCAAAGGAGACCTCGCCAAGATCCAGTTGACATCGCCTGCATGTACAGAGGTGGGAGAGAAAGTGGCGCTGTCTCGACGAATTGAGAAGCACTGGCGGCTCGTGGGTGAGTTTTCCCATTTATTCGTCTCTGAAAGGGATCGGTCGCTTATCTCGTTTGGCAGGGTGGGGAAGTGTACAGCGGGGTACCGTATTGGACCTGGATTGATGTGGGCGATGTTGGCTCGTCGGCACTGCATACGTCTACATGTACGGCAGTGTCACCCTTTATTGATTACACATCCGCGTCGTATCGCAGAGGAACTTCAATTCGCTACAATGACGTGCACGACCCAAGGCAGTTTCAGTCATCTTGCCTACCATGGCCTCGAAGGCGATCGTTTCAAAGATTTTGCTCGTTAACCCTTTCATCACTTCTTCCCATTTACAGGTCACCAAACTAGGTAGTTGTTGACAGAGGGCATTTGCTTATCGCGAGTCCAGTGGGAACCCAGCTTGAAGCTGCGCCAGAGAAGTATATCGCATATGCGTGATTTGCTTCGAGCGGAGCTGCTGAAATTTCCAGGTTCCACCGAGCGATTATTGCCGAAATGCTCCTTTCATCCAGGCCTGGGTCCTACCGATGCTCAGGCTATAGCAACGAAGTGACCTCCTAGGAAGAAGTTCTGACGTGATTAGATCTCACCCTACACCATGTTGCTAGCAGGGTCGGTCCACACCTATTTTTAGATAAGGGTTGTCTTCCTGCTCATATCCCGTACATCCAGCTCACAATACGAAGCCTTTGCGATATGAGACAGAAGGGCAATACATCAGCCCTACCACAGCCAAGTGTAGACCACTCGGAGTCCAAGCAGTCGATCTCAAGCGTTACAGCATCCGTAGGATCGAAGTTCCTATGGGAGGGAATCCCCTTCATGCAAGGAAGTTTGCAATCTGGACGGCGGACTACTCTCCATTCAAGCTGAGGGTAGGAGTTGGCCAGGTTGATTGCGGAGAGGCAGGCAATGTAAAAGGTAGGTCATGGACGGTGTGGGCAATTTCGATGCAGGGTTGACTACCAGGTGGGAGGACGGGATCCAGGCGGGTGTCGCCTGTCAAGGCAAGGAGGTGATCGGTGCGTATGTGTTTATCACGGGGATACCTAGAGGGCTTTTGTTATATTGATCAGCGCTCTGGTATAAATGGTTAGATACAAAGTCAACCCTTGAGGAGGTCCAAGGTCAGGTCGATAGTTTTTTTTACTGACTCTTCACCGACATATGCCTTGCGTTCCTCGACCAATTTTGCTAACTCCATTGCCTGCGACCTCACAAATTCCCAGCTAACCACTTTGTTCTCCTCCAGTGCGTCTCCATCCTTTTCCAGGCTCTGCAACGCACCTCTAACCCACTGTATACAGTTCCACCCCGGAATCTCGGGGGTTACGGGAACGTTGTTGAGGATCTCCAGTTTTTCCTCGTCTTTCACCTTTGCAATTCTAACTCGTGCGACAAGTATAGATACCAGAGGGCGATCGGTCGCTTCGTATTACCAGATAACATTCCGTCTAGGCCCAAGGGATTGATGGCGTGGTATCACTTGCCCATCACACCTGCTTCCTCATGCTTGGGGGCTTTAATTAGCGCCCAATGATAGCTGCATGTGGACGTTTCATTGTCGACGTCGTTGGATGAAACAGATTACTCAACGCGCCCTCGCCCCCCTCCATGACCGCCTTTTTAGTGCGACGAAATAGAGCGACATAAAATCTGGGCATGTTCCGGGTCATTTATATTGTTGACGAGTCAGCACCGATCCTATGGCCATTGGCCGCACATACTGCTGGAAACGGCGAATCGTGTGAGGTGACGAACTAGTAGCCCTGAAGGCGTGGGAAAAGCCTTTTTCGTCCATGTCTGTCTATCGGCGAAACGCGCCTCACAACTCTAACCCACCCTCGGCCTTTGCATGAGGATCCTGGCCCACTGCACACGTCTACAAACGTACCCTCGCGCGCGCGATCGCAGCTGTTGTCTTGATCCCGAGTGCCTAGAATCGTTCGGCTCACTCACTGCCACGCCTTTCGAGGAACAAGTAGATGTCTCCGGGATGGCACGGGGCCAAACCTTGCTGGCAAAGGATGGCAAACTGATATCACTCGGCGGATGAACCTAAGCTGCTACTGGCGGACAAGTCCACTATGTGCGATGTCCCGGGCGAATTCAACATTATCCCCTCCGAGTTCTGTTTCCCCGCCCAACATCCGTATTGACCCATACGTCTGCGTCCGTGCTCCCCTGGCTGGCCACACACCAGCAGAGTCAGGGCCTCCGGAACCACTACTCCTACTCGTAAGCATGCAGCGGTAATCACCCCGTCTGAGAGATAGTCGGCGGGTGCCATCAGTTCACCTTGTTTGAACTCTACCCGCAGCCAGTATCGTTCTCACTCCTGCATCGTACGTTCGTAGTCTTGCACCTGTACTTCACGACAAGAAACCGTCAATAGAATGACGGGCAGGATACGCACCCCGTTCCCAAGCCGTCCACTTCGTTGACATTTCACAAAACCTTGCATTCACCGGCGGTCTGCTCCACGCACTGCGCATACAAGGTACGATTCGATTCGAAAAGAATTGAACGGTTTATCGTCGTTCAACAGATCTTTGATCCAGGGTCGGGGTAGCCGCACGAGGGTAGGCATCTGCTGGACGAGTGGATTGGGTGGGGTGACAAGGAGACACGGAGAAAAGTGACGAGATAGCCTCGTCAGATTGCGTTACCAACACCTAGCGCCTGATTTTTCCACTACGCTTCTTCGAGCTCGCTGCTGGACAGATAGTCAAACCGGGAGATGCCGAGGCAAGATCAAGAAGCCATGGTTATCCTTTGCCATAGCGTCTGGAAGGCCTCGTTGTTCTTTGTTGTCTTCTACCACAGAGGGTCTAATACCTCTGCGTGATGCTGAGTATGTCAGCTACGGGAGGACATCTCACCACCTGGTAGTGTGCTCCTGCGTCGCAACTTTCAACTTGAGTTTGAAAGGTGGAGAGCACGAGGCAGCATTGTTCGACATCGGTGGGTTTACCTCCAGAAGGTAGCACCAATCCTAGTCGCTGCAGGGTGTCGCGCAATCGACGATCTTTAAGTTTCGCAATGCCCTCTTGGTAGCATGGCGATTGACGAACTGACATGCAAGGATCGATCTGCTCTGGCGCAGGTGAGTCCAACACACTGTACAGGCTCCATACTCAATAAGCTTCCTATCCTTATCCTCGGCACAATCTTGGCGCAGGAAATAACGAAATGGACGGAACAAACGGATCCTCGTGATTACAACCGTCCTCCCGGTTCCATGAATCCGGGTCCATTCTTGACCCCACTGCCCCGTCGCTCGCAGGACGACTTGGGTTTGTTAAGTTGACCCAGCAAGGAGGACAACTGTTGCTATTTGGAACGTGAGTAACATCAATCAGTAGCGCGTTGGCCAATGTTGCCAACATGATATCGGTGAATGTATTGCAGAACACGTTCTCAGCATCCATTTTTACCTAGATGATGGTGGTTCTAGCTCCTTTGTATGGCAAGAATTCTTTCAACGTTACTCCGGTACAATTTCAAATGGCCAAGAAACATGATGGCTTGACTATTTCGATTCTTAATGTGGCTCTGACGTACCCTCCAGACTATTTGTGTTATCTAAGGGTGCCCGGACCCGATCAAATTCATCATTTCCGCGATGTGGAAACCAGGGATATAATTCGCCCCAGGTTAGCTAGCCTCTCTCATAGAGAATCATTATTCATGTCCAACCTGTCTTCTACTCATATCCAGTCGCTCAGACGACAACAGACGCTTGTGGTACGCCGCGCTGTCGAAGATAGGGGTCACAGATAGACTCACTTCCATTTAGTATTGCAGAGGTGTGGATGACCACCATGTTCTCTACTCAGTACTCACATTTATACTTCACCAAGCTGCGTCGTTATCGATATGGGTAAGTACTAAGTAGACCCATCTGCCGACTAGAGTGGTGGCGATAACGAAACCAGATACTCGATTATTTTCTCACTTTTAATGAAGAGGTTTGCAAAGCACAGGCCCTTCTACTAGCAATGGATAGGACCATCCTGATGTTCAATGTGTCCCCACAAGGTAGGTGTGATGGCTAGGAAAGAAAGGTGGGAAATTACACATGTGATGTACATCCCTGCCCGATTTTTGCCGGCGATAGGCACTTTGTGCATAATTTACAGTATGTTTTCACTCAAATTTGGTTCCTAAATTTAGAGCGTATGACATGTTATTTAGCCGATTTTTTTTGTATCAGCTGGCTCCACTGTGTGTCAGCCCACCTATCATTGTCGCACACGAATAGCAGCGCACTACAGTCCGCAATCTTCCTGAAGGTATGTATGGGTTTTAATGGAGAAAAACAAGATGTTAAGACATCTCAGTTCTTCTTTCTTTGGGAATGCTTGCCGCTGAGGGTATGGCAGATTTTGGATGAAATGCAGAGATGATTTGATGGTTATAAATAAGGTCTGCTCTTGATCCGAACCATGGCATTGTGGAGTCACAAGAAGATCATCTGCCGCTTCCTTGTTGCCATTTACTGTGCAAGTCAATAAGATGGGGCTGAAGCATGCAACTTAATTGTTCGTACTCTAGATTATTGGCATCATTATTATGCTCATCTCAATTGCAAGTTTGATTCTGCTCGATTCCAATGCGATCAGTGAAGAAAACATCTCAGCCATGACTCCCAGGGAGGCCGCTGCCAATTATCTTACGATTGTCTACTTTTCAACAATTCTCTTTTTTGAGCTCGGTGAGTGTTGGGTACAACTTGAGGCGGGTTTGGAACCACAACATATTTCTTTTTGGCAGTCATGCTCTTGTTGACACTATTGCATGCCCGTAATTTCTACCATTGTGGTTTGTGGACTCAGACCAGGCTCATGTCTGCCACTATCCGGGACAATGTGATGTACACTTCATTGATTTTCCGTGAGCAATTTCCAATGTTGTGGACACATATAACCCACCTATTAATCATGGATGAATTTATCAGTGGTGTCGGCCATCAATATTGCTTCCTTTACCTCGCAGGTCAGTGACAGGCTATATAACACCCACATTCCCTCGAATCTGACCCTGTGACATTAGCACCTTACTGCCTGGCTTAGTACACTCACAAAGTGAGTCCTTGTTTGTGGTATTTTATGAATCACGTTTGGATGGCATATAGTTTTCAATCCATATTGCACTGCGTTGTCGCTTCACGGATCCTCCTCAATTTGAGAGACGTATTCCACCGCCAAGAGGATGTCACCACATTCCAATTACCTCTCTTACGACACGTCGCTACACCAAGTGATGGGATGCCTGTCCCCAACAAGTAAGCTTAATGATGAGGAAATAGACTTTTTTTTCAATGTTTTTGAGCTGCATTTGACCCCTGCCATATTATGCGTGTTTCACTGTATATGTATGTGGGTGTTGACTCTGCGGCTCAGAACCCAACAAACTTTTTGATGTTCACGGTGCAAACTCGGAAGCGATGTTGGTTGCAGCCTTAATGCGTTATACATATACATATACATATACATATACATATATATTGTTTGAAACCATTCGATGTCACTCATCGGATGCCACTTGTGCACGGCGAGAGACTGATCCACGTTGGAAATGATTTCCAACACAGGACTGCATGGGAACTCTCGAGTCCAGACGAGTATCCAGAAACTCGAAGGGTTGGATTGCCAGCGTGAGCGCATGCTGACCTTGTGCTGAACAGCTCGGAAGATCCTTGCTCCCCACCTGCCTTCCCCCAACGATCTACGCTCACCTAGACCCTAATTTCCATTAGGTTACTATATTTGGACACTGCTGTTAGCTAAGCGCGACCGCGACGAACGCGCACCGTCCATTCCGAACATCCAGGTGTCACGTCCTTTCTGGCTGTACAATCCCCGCCCGAACTACGCACGACTCACGCGTACGCCTGTGGATCGATCAAACCGAGCTCCCACACGTCTACGCCTTTAAACGACCGATTTTTAACCCTCCGACTCTCGCGTTTCGTCGGATGGAGATGGAGGTGCATGCAATCCTTAACCTGCGTCCCAATCAGCGCACGCCGTCAACGACGAAAAAAAGAAACGCCAACGTACAATCGTAAACAATCCTAGCCCCAACGAATTTCGCCACCTGTAGATCCGGTCAGGCGATGACGCACTACTACCCAGGATCACATTCCTCTCGGGGTACATCCCACGCCAGGCAACTCTCAGACCCAACATCACGAGCTTTTTCAACAGCAGTGTCTCGTTGACCATCTAGCGTCCCCACACACTGCCCAAAGGCCTGGTCCACCCCGTCCGTCAGATTGTGTCCCCAACACCCAGCGCTCGCTTTCTACACTGCGCTTCTTCGAGCTCGATGTGGACGGATGGTCCGGCAGGGAGTGTCGAGGCAAAATATTCCCAGATTACGGTTGTCCTTCGCTATGGCGTCTGGAAGGCCTCGTTGTTTTCCACTCCAGACTATATCACACTGATCTGTGATGCTGAGCATGTCAGCTATAGGGAGAAGACGTCAGTTGTGTGTTCCTGAGTTGCAACTTTCGACTCGAGCTCGAAAGGTGGAGAGCACGAGGCAACATTGCTCGACTTCTGCGGGTTTATGCCGATCGAGAAGGTAACACTAATCCTAGTTGCCACGGAGGGCCACACAATCGACGGTCTTCGAGTTTTCGTAATGTCTATGCCGGTTGATGAGCTGACCTACGAGGATAATCAACTCTGGCGCAGGTGAGTCCAACACACTGCAAACTCCATACTCCTCAAAAAGCATCGTTTCCATCCTTGTACCTAGTGCAGCCTTGGCGCAGGAAGCGACGAAAGGGACGGAACAAATCCACAAATGGATCCTCATGATTATGACCGTCCTGCAGATCCTATATAAGTCCAGGTACTGCCACGTCGCTCGGAGGACAACTTGGTATAAGTTTGCAGGACGAATGTCACCATTTAGAACGTGAGCAGCATCAATCGGTGGCGCATTGCCCAATGTTTCCAACATGATATCGACCATGCGAATGTATTGTATAACATGTTCTCAACATCCATTTCTACCTAGAAGGTGGCTGGATGGCCCTGTTAACTCCTTCATATGGCAGAAATTCTTTTCCTGGCTCCGAAGGACATCGCTGGCAGGTTGCCAAAGCATTGATTGTGGCTATACTCTATGAAAGTAAACGTTGACGTTGACGCCTCGGAGAGGGTGTGGGCGCGAGGCGTTGACGTTGACGTCGTGACTGCCACGTTGTTGTGATCGTCGTGTCGTCATCGTCAACGTATCTGGGAGGGTGTAAAGGGGCGTAGTGTATGGTGAGCGCACAGGCGAGAGAGCGAGGTGGTCAACGGTGTGACGGCGAGAGGGTGACGGCGAGTGTGGAGGGCCACGGGGGTGAGGGCGAGAGGGCGAGGTTGAGAGTGTGAGGGTGCACGGGTGTGAAGGAGGTGGACGATGGCGCGACAGTGAGGGTTACATAGGTCATTGCGTGAAAGTCAGAGGGCGATGTGGACGACGGCGCAACGAGAGGGCGAGGTCGAGGATGTGCAGGCAAGAGTGCAAGGGTGGGAGGACAAGGCCGCGAGGGCGAAGGGGTTTGGATGGCGACGGCACTGTTAATGGTGCAACTGCGACGACACGGCAAGCCATTCCGTGAATGCCGAACGCTCGGTGGGATATCATGAGAAGGAGTGTGGGATTACAGGGAAAGGTATGGATGGTACTACAAGGTGGGAAATGAGGAATGGGATGGGATGGGCGAAAGCCCCAGGGCTTTCCGGCCGGCGGCACGGTCAGGCGGGTGAGCTGCGTTCCCAAGTAGAAGGAGTCTGTCGACGCAGGAAGCGTAGCTCGCCCACCGTGGA
>JBBPTO010000345.1:0-33971 GCA_038094155.1 Pulveroboletus cf. aberrans | reverse complement strand
GGACAAGACTGTCCTTTGGTGGATTTTATTCAAGCCTTTATATACTACATGTGTGTTTGTATCTATGGTGTGCTAATCTAAGATGTCCATGATGTCTGTGCATGTATCTAATGTATTAGAGATCATATGGAAGCTTGCTACAGCCTTGTACATGCCTAACGTGCAAGGCTGTGAAAGAATGGAAGATCATATATGAATAGGTTCAAGGGTGTGATGAAGGGTATTGGTAATGGGTAATACATAGAATGCTCTAGGGCAGTCTAGAATGCATATGATGTCATACCTTATGCATGGGTAGGGTTGTGGGGTCATGCATGGAGTTTGTGTGTCATAGAGTCTACTGTTATGATTTACCCTGGACTATGCTTCTTCCTTCACTTAATGCTTACATACGCATGGGTATAAGTCCCAACTTGGATGTTCATTTCTTTTCATCGCTGACTATGACACCATGACTCACCATCTGCGCCCATCGCACTTCACGTGCTTCTTACCACTTGCTTCGTCAGCAATTTCTTCCACCGTATTCCCTCACATTCTATGCCTGCCCTGAGCTACCATACGTATATAAACCCACGTTGTTGTACCTATGCTCCTCATTCTAGTCTTACCAGTTTCTACCTCATTGTCCTTGTACCATCATCAAATACACCATTGTTCCCACCCTGCGACACAGGCCTAAGGGTAGCCTTAATACCTTCTTTCTCATTACCTTGAACGACCCTTTATTGGGGAGTTACCACCGTTAACTCGGGAGTTCTTGTCGTCTGTCCTCAATTGTAGGCAGACTCCTCATCCACCGTTAACTCGGAAGTACCTTGGCCGCCGTTAGCTCGGTAGCAACCCTTGTCGCCAAACCTCGCTAGTAGGTAGGCTCCTTGTAGATGCCTTGCAATCGTCAAGCTCCATCGTCACCTTGTTCACAGTTTAAAGACCACAGTCCCACTGGTTCTACGCCTGCCCTTCCCCAGGTCAGCCATAATATCTACCTTTGCATCTAGGGTTTCTAGGGTAATTGTAATGCATGGGAGCAATGTTGGATGTTCATATACCATAGATTAGATGATTGTAACAACAGCCTTGTTAATGGACAAAGGTCAGTGGAAATGATGGTCACCCAAAAAAGACAACTTGAAGCATGTGGCAGTTAATGAAAATAAGGAGTATTGATAAAACAACCATATTAGAGTGAGAGTGCCAAGATAGGCATCATGTTCCTCCCCTCCCTTCCACACACTGTTGGCTGTTAATATTTTGATCAATCTGTTTACATGTATTGTACCCTGATCTAGATGTCCATGAGGGTTTCATGAGAATAAAGTGTGGTGCCATTCAACATTCCAGGGCCACCGGATGTCAGCCTTAAGCACAATGAGATCAATGCAGTGTACCATGGCAAATGGATAAACAAGATGGACTTGAGCAATAACAGGTGGCCACATTGTTAGATATATTTCACATAGATGGATTAGGTAGCTTACATAATCATACCTTACATCGGACAGTAGCTAGTTTACTCAGTCCTCAGTGACTTACTGAGGACATACAGGTTACCTCAGTAAGAGAGGATTAACAGAGTTCTACATGCAGAATCAGCAGTGCAACTCTCATGCCATCCTAAGCACATGTTAAAACCTGTGGACCCAGTGCTGCTTGAAGGTATGAAAATCAATGTATTTGTTGAGATAGAAAACCTTTGCAGTGGTGAAGAGAGGTTGACTGACCCAAACTGCTATAGGTCTCCAGATAGGAAACTAGCAGGTCAGTAACACAAAGAAAGAAAGTGAAGGAATGATTGGTTCGTCCCAGGGGAATTGCAGGTAGAGGATCAAGGGAATGCAACTGCAGGGCTTACAGGACTCCTTGGTAGTTAATCTAGAAGAGCTTCTAATGCTTCAGACATGGCTGACAAGCACAGGACTTGATTCTTCTAGGATCAAGAGAGAAAGAGAAGAGAAGAGATCCAGATACGACTGGATTGATGAGGACTGAAGACTCTCACTCTGAGTGAGTGATAGATGATTGATTAGATGATGTGCACTGTGTGCAAAATACAACTTTTATAGTCTGGGCACACCCAAGACTCTAAATAAACATAAAGAAGGGAAAAGAAGGGAGCATTCGATGTGAATCTGGTAACCAGATCACAATACAGAGTGTCCAGTACATAGTGTCTGGTACACTATAAGTATAGTAGAAAACTATCTGGTAGACAGACCAGATCAAAAAGAAATGGATACAGGGAACTGGATATGTACAAGTAGAGCAGACTGGAACCAGATGGACATGGATAGACATGGATGCTTGATGACTTGACAATGACCTCATGAAAGTCAAATAGAGGTAGAATGAATGGATATGGACATAAGAAGCAACAGCTCCTTATAGCAGTCAATGAACACCTATTGGTCCATTGTGGGTTGACAGGACCACTGGAGAATTTTGATATCAGATGACACAGTTGGTGGATTTGCATGACTGGGACTATTGCTGCATTAGAGATTTGTTGCCTTGTCAAATGGCTGACCTGAAACATTCCAGTTTGGTTATTGAAGGTATGTGCCAGCTTGAACAAATGGATATAGGCCAGAGGTTGGGAAAAGTCCCTGAGATGGGCTGGGAGCTTGAAAATGACACAGACCTTGGCAACACAAAGTCCTGCATAGCACACATTCAATATAGTCACAAACCGCTGTTAATGACAACTCACCATGCAGCCCACTTTGTTGACAGGACCGATCATCATCCAGAACAAGCACCATGTCAAAACAAGCTAATGTAGGGGGTTTGTGAATTCCATTCAAGCACTGGGGGTGAGCTCAAATCCTCATGGTGCCCTTGTCTGACATATGCAACTCTGGTGCCAAAGGGACTACTATGTTGCAGAAGACATCAAAACAATTGTGTGCAGTCAGTTCAAAATATTGCTTTCCTGAGGGTAGAGAGTGAAGAAAAGTACATAGCATACTAATGATATTGATGGCACCATGATTTTGCTCAAGAAATTGCACAGTTCTCGGTGGAAATGAAGTGTGCAGTGAGATACAGTAGCAGGCATTTGTCATAGTGGGTGCTGGAAAGTCATCTTGGTATGGCATGTCATCCTTGAAGTGACTGGCAGAAGACTGGTTAGTAGACTGCAAGCTATTGTGCCAATCAAAAAACTGGTTAAACCACATAGCCACCTCCTGCTGTTGGAGCCATCTAATCATCTGCATAGTGTAATCTTTGTGATTAGTTGCTGCATAAGCTTTTTTGGCAAAGTCTATATGAAGACGCTCTGTGTTCTCCATATTCAGCCCATCAAGACTTCTGAGGTTTTTGATCATGTCGATGTAATGCAGAAGTGAATGAAGCTTTGGCAGGTTAAGCATCCAAGGTCAACGAAAACATCTTTAGTGGTGTGAAAACCATCGAGTGCCTCCCATAACACATCGAGCATGTTGTCCATGTGTGACTGATACTGGGCTAAATAA
This sequence comes from Pulveroboletus cf. aberrans, assembly GCA_038094155.1. Lineage (NCBI taxonomy): Eukaryota > Fungi > Basidiomycota > Agaricomycetes > Boletales > Boletaceae > Pulveroboletus > Pulveroboletus cf. aberrans. The sequence goes on along the minus strand of JBBPTO010000345.1, from coordinate 30,495 downwards.
ATGAAGTCCAGCAGGCTGCATGTGGCATGTACAACATCACATTCTGGTGTAGCCCTGATCAATGCTCCAACAAAGATTCGTTGCAATTGTTTGTGATTACCACCAGTCCATTGCCTGACTTTTGAAATACCATCTTTGAAGTGTCAAAGGCCATGGTAGAATGGCATTACTGTGAATCAAGCATCAAAGTTCTTTTGGCCAACAATGGATGCGCACCACTTCCTGAGGTGATCTTTGAAGATATTCTGATGGAGCTGGTGCAGAATGTCCGAGACTATGCAAACAAAAATATCTGTGTAAGGGAGATCCACCCAGAATGGTGAGAACATGGGATGCAGACCCTCAGTGAGGAACTCGGGGGGTACATCTCAGTCGCTTGGGCATGAAGAATTTGCTTTGTCTCTGTTTGACTATGCAGCAGAAATTGATAATTGGCACCTCTCTGATCAGGACATACAAAACATTTCGGACAGCAGTTCTCAGCACAACAGGCCACCAGGCATTGTTCTAGATGGTCTTCTATAAAGGCAGCCAGAATCAGGAAGACTTGTTGAATCTGCCCATCTGCACACACCATCTCTACCCCATTCCTTCCATTATCTACCTGGGGCAGCAACAGCTCTCTCATACAATAGTGGAACAACCAGTACCCAGCAATTGAATTGTCCTTGAATGATGCCATCTTGGACACGGGCAAGTATCCCAGGAGAACAGATGCATGGCAGGAAGGCTCATGATGAACCTGCTTTGACAGATTGCCCAAGGTAAGGTATACTGGCCAGGCTGTCTTGTCTGACAATTCTGTCTTGTCGGAAGCAAGGATCATAGGTGCTATAGTTGCACCAGCTGGCATTCACTCCTAGCACATGCATCAGGCACATATGCACTTCACATCTTAATATGCTTTACCTGCATTGTCCACCACCAGTTGCCTGTCCACATTTCATCATAACACTGATTTTGTCCTTTATCATCAGCATAGACCTTTTCTGGTGTGTATGCTACATCTCCATCAAATGCTGGGTTTTCAATAAGCTCTCTGACACAAGGAATGGGATTGTGCATCCACAGCTCCAATTCTTTAGTGGGTTGATCATCATCTTCATCAGCCAGGATATCTCCTCTGCACTCAAGATCCTCACAAACACACACAAGCTTGCAGATCCATTTGGGTCCATTTGAAAGCTTGTCCACCAGTTTCATGAATGTATACTTGCTTCGGTAAGTTGGTTTCACCCTGTCTTTTATCTATGAGATTGATCAGCCTCTCCTTGAGTTAGAATTATGTGGTTATACACAACTATTGGTAGTTTGAGAAACTTTTCAGTTGCCCATTGACTAGCATTTTTTAACAACCATTCTGCCAGCTCCCACTCCTCTCAATCAGCAAATGGTGCATATATGCTACCTCCCGAGGTCTCCTGGAATATCTTCATGTGTTCAAAGCTTGTTTTCACTGTGCCAAAGATGTCTGTGACATGGGCAGAGGTACAGTGGCTCAAAAAAGTGTCCCAATGTTGGTGCATTTTGAAGAGATTGGTTAAGTGTCAGTGATGAAAACCAAACAAGACCAAACACTTGCAGGAGCGAAGGTAGTACTCGCTCTGGGCTTTCCAACCCAACTTGGATCATGTGATTCGGTTGTCATGCCACTGATGTACAGCCATTTTAATATGACATGTCATTGGGACACTTATTTGAGCATCATTTCAATTTTATACTTTTAGTACTTAGGGTGTCTTCCTTTGGCCTTAATCACTGCCTCTACCCTTCTGGGCATACTGTCTATTAATGTTTAACCTTCTCAGCCTCAATTGTGCCCCACACCACTGCAATCCTCTCCTGATTTTCCCATATTTTCCTAGCTTGTCTTGAATAGTTGTTGAGCTTTTGTTTCAGAATTTGCCAGGCATGTTCAATAGGGCTAATGTCTGGAGATTGTACGGGCCAATTTAGAAGCTTGATTCCATGAGATTCAAGCCATTTCTGAGCTCCTTTAGAGGAGTGCTTGGGGTCATTATCCTGTTGAAAGATAATGTCTTTCTTAGAAATACCAGATTTTTTCATGCTATGAGGCAGATTACCCTTCAAAATGGAGACATGCTGCTCAGCATTCATTATGCCCTCTACCCCTGCCAAGATGCCAATACCATTTCAGCCCATACATTCCAAAACCATCAAGGAATCTCCTCCAAACCATACAATTCTCTATATCTTCCTGTCCTGTAAAGGCTTACCTGCCATTTTTCATACATACTTTCTTCCATCTGACCCAATCCTATTAAGGTTGGTTTTATCTGACAAAATAACACTAATCTAGTCCTCTATAGTCCAGTTTTGATACTTAAGAGCCAAGGCTAGCCTCTGTTTTCTATATTTGACAGATAGAGAAGGCTTTTTCTTCTTGACCACAGCCTTCAAGAAAGCAGACTTGAGGACATTGTAAACAGTTTGGAATGAGATAGGAGAGGAGAGGACAGAATCGATGAGATGGGTTGCTTGAATAGCATTTTCCACCTTCCCAGTGGTAGTACTAGTAATAATCCTTCTCTTATCAGTAGAGGAAACCTTGAAAGAACACCCTAGCTTGATGTTTTCCTTCTCTAAAAGGTATTATTTGATGACTCTGGCCACAGTAGACTTTCACAACCCAGTTTTAAAGGATATCTGATGAATAGAGAGACCAGATTCAGCAAGGAAGAGAATATTAGCTTTAATAGAGGTAGAAATGGAGTCCATGATTATATTGATTAACTGAGTGGGATGAGTATTGGTTATACACCTTAGAATTAGGTAATTTACATAATCATTTAGGGTCAAGGCATAGCATCCATCAGAAGCAGTCATATTCTTATGTTATTTACCAGATAATGAATCACAGCATGATGCTCAAATAAGTGTCCCAATGACATGTCATATTAAAATGGCTGTACCTCAGTGGCATGACAACCGTATCACATGGTCTAAGTGGGGTTAGGAAGCCCAGAGCAAGTACTACCTTCGCTCCTGAAAGTATTTGGCCTTGTTTGATTTTCTTCGCTGGCAATTAACCAATCTCTTCAAAATGCACCAACATTGGGACACTTTTTTGCGCCACTGTAAATTCCTCTATGAATCACTGGAATGGGCCGGAGTCAACTTCCAGATCAGCATCATTGTCTTCCCTAGACAACTCTGTGTCTTCTTCAATGCCACCACCTAGCACAATCCCAGTTTCTTCCCTTGATATAATCACATCTTTGACACCCATATGCATGAGAAGTCGGTCCCTTGGACCAGTAAGCTGCTTATTTTGCCCTCTTTGTCCATTTCATCTTCCAGTAGTACATCTTGAGCAGCAGGTGGACCAGAATGCAAGACCTTGTTGATAAGTAGCATACTCATAGTATACTATAGTAATTATGTAAGCGAACATCGACAGTATATCAGACTCGTCTGAGTCTGAATTTGAATAACACTTCTTGTTCTACAAACGTAACGTTCATCGTAAGGTCAACACCAACTAGGTAAGTTGCCTTTGGGTAACTTCTGTTAATATGCGTCCTCGCAACAGACCTGTGCTTCCCATTGGGGATGACATGTACAGGAACGTGCCACATGTCAGCAGATGCTTCCCAAAGTTGGAATTAGCTTGCCACAAAAACCACATGAATGACACTGTTGCTGGTTAATCATGGGACACATGGGAGATGAGGTAAGTGAATCAAATGAATTCGAAGTGGAAAATCCAAAAGCTCAAGCTTGTCAATTAAAACGTTGCAGCCTGATCCATTAAGATGGCTGAGATGACCCAAGCACTGTAAGAAGCTGTCACTCCTTAGGTCCATATCTGGTCATTCTATGCCTACTTGACTTTCACTAGGTCATCATTGAGTCATCAAGCATCCATGTCCATCCATGTTCTCCAGTCCACCCTACTCGTATGTATCCAGTTCCTTGTATCCGTTCCTTTTCAATCCAGTCCATCTACTGGATAGTCTTGTACTATACTTATAGTGTACCAGACACTATGTACTGGATGCTCCGTATTGTGATCTGGTCACCAGATTCACATCTCTTTTCCCTTCTTTATGTTTATTTAGAGTCTTGAGTGTGCCCAGACTATAAAAGTTGTGTTTCACACACATCTAATCAATAATCTATCACTCACTCAGAGTCGGAGTCTTCAGTCCTCATCAATCCAGTCATATCTGGATCTTTTCTCTTCTCTTTCTCCCTTGATCCTAGAAGAATCAAGTCCTGTGCTTGTCAGCTGTGTCTGAAGCATTAGGAGCTCTTATAGGTCGACTAACAAGGAGTCCTGTAAGCCCTGCAGTTGCATTCCCTTGATTCTCTACCTGCAATTTCCCTGGGATGAATCTATCATTCTTTCTTTCTTTATGTTACTGACCTGCTAGTTTCCTATCTGAAGACCTATAGCAGTCTAGGTTGGTCAACCTATCTTCATCTGGAGCCCACCATGAGGGGCATTCAGACAAGCTTCAAGGGAGCTCCAGGCCCATCCGACCCCCAATTTTTTTCTCATCCTAGCAACTGATCACTGACAGCTTCAATACATCCAACTTTTGCAACTGTCAATCCACCATCAGTCTGACCACTCAACTCCGGTCCAATTGCACCAGATGTCATTTCTGTCATCCAGTACTTTCCCCTCCATATTACAGGCTCTTCATGCTTTTGTTTCATGTACCTTTCCATCATCCGTCATCAATTAACCTTTGATTGTCCGTTTCAACTACCATTTTCTACTTCATTGCCTTGCTCATGTTCTATCCGCTTTCATCCAATCTGGTCCATTATCCTTGATCCAGATCCAGCTTCATTATGTTCAACCCTTTTTGTCATGGATTGCCCATGCATGGTACACCAACCGCACCTTCATTCAATGGCCTACCCATTACACTTTTATGCTTTCTCAAAGATATTGATCATTTTTGCACACAGAAATGTCTTAGTGACCGACAGCAGATCAAGTGCATGCTATACTACATGCCCCTCAATGAGGCAGAGCTTTGGAAGACTCTCCCGAAGGTGGATAGCACAGCATCAGATTGGTCCACATTCATAGTGGCCCTCATTCTGCTCTATCCTGGTTGTGAGTCCAGTAGTCATTATTTCAAGGACAACTTGCTGACCTTTGTAGATGAATCACAATTGAAGCTGCTCTGAGGTCTCAATGACCTCAGATCATATCATCATCAATTTCTAAGGATGTCATTGCCACTAATCTCACTTCACAGGATATCTCAGGCAGACTGTGAATGCATCTTTGAAAGAGGGCTACCACTTGAGGTCTGTGACCCAGTCCATGACTGGTTGGCCATTGTCCAATCTGACATCCACATGGATGGTTCATATCTGGTAGCAGACACACTGGCTGCTGCCACATTTATACTTTCTTTTTGTGCACCTCATCCTGAGCCTGTTGCAGCTCATTCATTACTTATTTCTACTCCATCATCACAGGCACTCAGGCCTGCATCCATCTCATCTGCCAACCCAGATTGCACAGGTCCAGACTGCATTTCTGTTACCCCAGCTGTCTCATCCACTGCCCAGGATCTCGTAGGTCCTGAGTTCACTTCTATTACTTTGTTGTTGCCTTTTATGTTGTGATCACCTCCCACTGCACCCCTCAATAATGATGCTGTCTTGGCTGTCAATCCTTGCATTTTCACTGAAGCTTCTTCTTTTGAATTGCTATCTCCTTCTTCATCCAACCCTATCATGGACCTTCCATTGGTCCTGTACGTTGATCCGGTGGCTGTTGCCTTCTGCATGCACACACCATTGACCACACCCCTACCTTCATCATATCCAAATACACCTTCATCACAGCTTTATTCTCATCTGTCACCAGTTCATCCTGACCCAGCACTGCTTTCTTCTGTTTCACCATCTGTTTCTTTTGATCCATCCCTGCTTCTGCCCACCCACATCTCAGTTCTTCCATTGAATCGAGCATCTGTATTCTCATTCTGTCATCTGATCATCATTGATGATGTTCTGGACCCTCCTCATTCATATCATGTTGTTTTATCTTTTTCTTTTCCCCCCCTCCTGCAGCACAATGCCCAGGAGGTCACTGATAAAACTCCCTTGTAGAAGGGAAAGGACTTAACAGTCCTTCCATTTATTGGTGATCCACTCACAGATCCAGATCCCCTGAACTGGATAGGGATTCAATCATTTCTTTTTGCTGATTCTGGTCATGAAAATGGTCATTCAGTAGGCATAGAGGAAGAAAGAAAATTCAATGAAAAAGAGTCTCATTCATTATTCAATAAAACAATTGTCTTCATACCGCCATTGTCTATCTCCAATCTGTCACCCTTTGTCAAGATTCTGTTCCATCATACCAACCATCCACCGCTCATCCATCTCCATCAATAATACCATTGTACTCATTTCTACCCTGGGTTTCATCTGGTGATCTCTGTTCCACCCCAGTATTCGATTTGGTGACCTCTCTCCTATCTAAAACAAAAACTGCATCTTTACGATACTAAAACATACCAAATATCAACAGACTACACCAATACAACAAAAATATGAAAACAACCATCTCTTACTATAGCAAATATCATTTCATTTCATTCTAAAGTCCTCCTCAATTCTCATTCTAAGTGGCTAATTTCTTCTAACACACACATCACTCAAAAGTGCTCGTTTGCCACTTCCATCTGGACTCAATCCAGTATGGACACTTACCATCCAGTCCCTCCATGTAGGAATAGAAGTGAAAGTTGATTGATGAAGACAAGTCAAGCGGATGCTTGCAATCCGGTGCCATTCAAACTCATTTTGGATCCATTTCACCATGCTTTTACTTACACTTCAGTCTCTCGCTTACTTAGGGACCAGATCAGATTCACACAGACACAGACACAGACTCAAGAATTTACAAACTCGATGCAACTATCACCAGGAGAAAAGAGAAACTAAAACTTTCCTGGATCCTCTGCCAGCCATTGGATCTAACAGGAGGGTACAAGGGTACTCCAGTTGTGCAGGGCAGAGAAGAGAGAGGTGAGTTGAGGATGCTCACTGAGATAGAGACTAATGTTCTTGTTGCCAAGTTTGGATTAGCCAAGATTGATGAGATCAACCCTTGTAGAGCTTCTTAGAAGCTTGATTTCGAGGGGAAATGAATCTCGTTATTATTACATCATGGTGCCTATCACCTTTAAATACATCCAAGAACATGTATGTTCTTGTGTGCGATGTAACTAGAATAAGGTCAATGATGTCAGAATGACATCATAGGATCAGTCATGCTGCTCCACTTATTTGAAATAGGTAAAGTTGGATCTAGGTCGATTTAACACAGCTGTTGTGGAGCTAAGAAAGCTCCAGACTGATGACATCATAGCTGAGTCATAAAGACTGCATCTAGATTGTCATGTGGTCGATCCTGAAGTGTAATTAAGATTACACTTTACTTAAGTTTGACTGACATGACAGTCAAGCCTTAATACTTGACCTAAGTCTTTAGTAACATGAATAGTATATTACCACTATGGTCTGCCTGTATTAACAGAGCACTGGACCTAGTGTTCAATTCACAGAATCTGTACACTCCTCCTCACTAGAATGTTACATACTTTGAGAATATGGAATGAGCTTCAAAGCTTTTATGTTTTCTTGAAACTTGACATTTCCCACAGATTCTTGGTGAAGATATCTGCGAATTGTTTTGTGGTTTCGACATAGAATAGTTCAACTTCTTTGAACTCTATGGCTTCTCGGATGTAGTGATCATCCTTTCTGACATGTTTTGTGTGACCTTCCTGTACAGGGTTTGATGCTAAAAACATTGCTCCTTGATTGTCCACACATAGAGGGATTGGCTCGAGTGGAAAGGCTAGTTCTTCAAATAGGATTCGCATCCAAACTATTTGCTTTGCCACTTCTGTCATTTCACAGTATTCTACTTCAGTGGACGAGAGTCTGACATGTTTTTGTTTCCTTGAAAGCCATGAGATTATTCCATTTGCAAGGAATATAGCATAACCAGTGGTGGATCTTGATGTTACTACATCTCTAGCCCAGTCTGTATCAGAGTATGCTATAAGACCATTTTGAGGACCATTTGCAGAGTATTTGATGCACAGGTTCCATTGATTCATAAAGTTGTTCTAAACTTTCTTGATTGGTTGGTTCTTCCATTTCTTCATCATGAGCTTGTTCTTCCTGAACTTGCTCCTCCTGAATTTGTACATCCTCTTGAATAGGGGTTTGCATTGAAGCCCTTATTCCCTGTCGTTCTGTTTCAATAGGAGTGAGATCTCCATAGGCTGAGTCTGGTTGGACTCTTCTTTGGGCAATCCTTATGGATCTTTGAACAGGTTCTTGAGGAGGTCTGAAGGTTTGTTCACATTCTCTCCTTGTAGGATGGTATTGATGAAGATGTGCTCTGAATCTCACAAGAGATTCGTCTTCAGTTTGCCTTGGTGGCATCCAGTCTCTTTTCCTTATTGAATCAGATTCTTCTGGTTCAGTTACTTCTTCTTGTGGAAGTAATTTCTGTTTCGCTTTGTGTCTGTTTATGTCTTCTTTTGATGGTGGATGCTTCCTTCCTTGTTTAAAAGGAGAGGGAGGTACAGAGTGATATGAAGGTGGTGGATCCATCTTCTTTGGAGTAGAGACTTTAGAGGGAGTTGGTGATGTTGTTGAAGTGGAAGATGTGCCTGGATGATCTCCTGAGGAGTCTTCATCACTAGTACTGCCTTCTAGTGGTGCTTGTGGTTGATTGGGATTCAAATTTGCTCTTGTTATTGGTAGTAGTACTACCAGATGTCGAGGTTGTACCAGTATTTCTCGAAATTCTTGATCTTCTTGATCAATAGGGGCATCATTTGCTATTGTTTCTTTGGCCTCTACTGGAATTTGAATCAGTCCATCTTCTTGGCATTTGAGACAACAAGGGAACAATGATTCATTGAATAGAGCTTGAGTAGAGTCAAAGACTCTCCTCCTGCTCATTGACCAAAATCTCCAGCCTTTGGTGTTTGGTATATAACCTATAAAGGTCATTTCTTCAGCTTTGGCACTGATTTTGTCTCTTCTTTGTTCTGTAGTGATGTATACAAATGCTTTACATCTGAATACTCGGAAGTAAGAGACATCTGGCTTGTTACCACTTTTGAAGATTTCAATAGGGGTCTTCCTGTTGTGACAATGCATTGGTTGTCTATTATAGATGAAGGTTGCTGTTTCTACTGCATCTTGCCAGAATGCTTTTGATAAGCATGCATGATGTCGCATAGCTTCTGCTTTTTCCATTATGGTTCTGTTAAATCTTTGTGCTCCACCATTTTGTTGAGGAGTGTGAGGTACCATTGTTTGATGAGTGATACCGCTGGAAGTGAAGAATGCATCAAGTTTGCCCATGAATTCTCCTCCTCAGTCTGAATGAACAGAGGTGAGCTGTTGACCAGTAAAGGTTTCAGCCCAAGAAACCATATTTTGAAAATGTTGTGCAGCAGCGGCTTTGTCTCTGATAAATGCAACAAGTGCAAAACCAGAGTGATCATCTATAAAAGTAAGAACATATCGACCTCTTGATCTTGGTTCCACAGGGTAAGGACCCATTAGATCTGTGTGTACCAGTTCAAGTGTCCGTGTTTCTCTTTTTGAAGAGTCTGGAAAGGATCTGTTGGATATTTTGCCCATAGCACATCCTTTACAAGGAGGACGAGACATGGGGATGGCACATTGAGGTAGGTCAGTTAGATTTTTGACTCCATGTCTTAAAGCATTGTCACTTGTATGTCCAAAGCACTGGTGCCATATTTCATATGAAGAGGTCTCTTGTAGTGTGGCTGCTTGATGGTTCATTGGTGTGATCTGAGATGACCGAAACCAATGTAACTTAGACTGTGGTGATAAAGCAGATGCCTGTATCACAAGTCTACCACACTTGTCCCAAATTCTGGATTTGTTTCCTTCAATCTCACATCTGAAGCCATGCAGAGTGAGAGTTAGAAGTGAAAGTAGACACTCTTTTGCTTTTGGTGTATACCAGACTTTTTCTAGAGTGACTGGAGGTTTACCATCTTGTTGAATGATAACCTTTCTAGGTCCATATCCTATTAAAGGTGAATTGTCAGCAGTTTTAGCATACCATGTTCTGTTCCCTATGTGGGTGAATTTATCTATATATGGTGAAAGATGATCAGAACATCCGCTGTCAACAAGCCAATGATCTTGTGCTTGGAAGTCTGTGATTGTAGATATGTTTTGTATTGGGGAAGATGTGGTTAGGCCATTTGTTCCCATGTTCTTGTCTCTCACAGTATAACAGTCACCATAAGTAGATTGCTCTCCAAGGTTTACATCGTAATCCGTTGGATCTCCTATGTCTAGATCATAATGATTGTTCCTTGGGTAATACCCAGGGGTATCCCAGTTTGGATGGTAATAATCATAGCCGAAAGAACCATAGGGTTTATGATGATCTGCATACCAATGAGGTTGATCTTCCCACGTTATGTTTTCTGTTTGATCAGTTAAACCTCCTCGAAATAGAATCTGCTTCCTTTTTCCTTTTTTATCTTTTCTCCTGTTGCATACTAAAGGTGTTTGTCCTCCTCCTTCTGTTTGATTAGAAGGGTCTCTGCCTTCTGGCAGGTTGTCTCCACAATTAAGTGGGTCAGAATGAGAGAGTATGCTTTGGGATAAGAAAGGGCCTACTAATGAGCATAGGCTCTTCTGGAAGTGAGATGATTGATGGATTGGGGGATGCTACTGGTTGAATGGATGTGGGTGGTGCTGTGTATGGAGAATCCCATACTTGCAGTGGTGCACCAGCCATATTCATTCCAGTGTCTTCGTCCTGTTTACCATTGAGGGTGGTGCTGAGAGGATTAGGACAGTCTCTAATGTCAGCTTATTCTTCAAACTCTGCTTCATCTACCATTCCAACAAAACCTTCTACCATCTTTGCACCAGATCCTCATCCTTTGCCAGTCTTTTTCTTTTGGTTTTGATAACTGAAGCATTTCTGTTGCTTTTTCTCTCGATGTTGAGAGGCACCAGGTCTAAATCCTTTCTTTTGGGCTTGTTGCCCTCCTTTGCCTTGGGTGTGCTCACTGGAGCTTTGTTGCAAGCTTTGTTCCATGGTTTGAGATTGCCATCTATTTTGCTGAGGTGGCCCTCTCTTGAAAGGATTTGTTCGATTTGCAGTTGCACTTGGTGCTTCTGCAATGACTTTGGCATGTCCTTTTGAAGGACCTTGTGTTCCTTGCGCTTTTCTGAGATTGATCTCTGCAAGAACAGCATTGTGGACATGATCTTGGGTAAGATTGCTGATATTGATAGATTGTGTCAGGTTTGACACAAGGTGATTGAGGTGTTTTGGTAGTTGAACCATGCAATGCATGGCTCGAGCAGATTCAGCTTGATTATCTTCTGCAAGTTCAAGCTTGTTGAAGAGAGTTCAGACATGATTCATGTCCTTTGTGAATTGTTCAACACTGTCAGTTCTGATCTTGACATTGTTGAGGTCACTTTGAAGGCTGAACTGTGCTGAAATCCCTGATGCTTGATACAGATTCTGTAGAGTGATCCAAGTATCATGGGTCTTGGAGTTAGCAATGTCATTAGCATCAGCTCCAGTGCCACCAATGACATAATGCATGTCATAGGTTGAAAGCCTTGCAATGATGTTGGTGTCTACAGACATGCAAATGTTGCCATAGACTCTGTCATTGAGCAAACACCAGTTTGCTCTTCTTGCTACAACAGTGCTGACCCAGGTACATGTTCCATCAGCAAGTCCCCAAAGGTTGTAAGCCTTAAGAAAGTTCTTCATTCTTTCTCTCCATTCTGGATAGTTATTGTGACCAGTTAGAACAGGAATATAACCCAAAAGAGTACCATCAGTTCAAAGAGTTGTAGGATCAGTGGGAAGTTGAGCCATTTTAATTTCAGCTATAAAGAACAATGTCAGTAAAATGTTGATCAAAGATGTCATCAAACATGTAATGATCAAAAATAGCGTGAAAGTCTGGTCTTCCGTTATTCGATCTTCAATTGGTGTTATCTGATCTTCCTGATGTCCTGATTTGATCTGCTATATCCATATGTGGCTCACTTTCGGTTAGATCGTGTGTTTCAGGTTCCTGAGTTGCATCATGTGGAGAAAATAGGTGCTTTTTGATTTCTGCAGCAGGTTCTTCCTCTGAGGTTAGGCTTTTCTTTCTCCAGGCCTTTCTTCTTCTTTTCCACTTTGGTTCTCGATCTCTTCTCATTTCCCATTCCTTTGTTCTTAGTTCTTTATGTCTTATTAGATTCATGGGACTAGGAGTTTTTGTAACTCAATACCATTTTGGCATCAGTCTTGATGATATTGCTTCAAAGTTTACAAAGTATGTCTCCACAAAGAAATGTGGGTTTGGCAATACATCATTGGAAAGTATCCCAGGATGAATCAAGACATTTTGAACTGAACAAGTGACATAAGGAATTGAAAAGACTTGAGGGAAGTAGATGCATAGTTTGAGAAAGCTTCGAAAAGGCTCATCAAAGTTGAACAAATATGAAACAGAGGATGAATAAGGAAGAGGCCAGGAGTGAGGAACTTTTCTGCAAAAGGGAGAATTGTCTTTAAACCATTCTGAGATGCCTATGATTTTCTTCTCCAATGATTGCAGCTCCTCTTCACCATAATCTTCTATAATCTCTTCCAAGATGTTGTTCCAGGGCCTCATCTGCAAAACCTTGGTAGATAATCTGGCATTCTTCATTAGTACCATAGATAATGTGACGTTGAATAGCCATTAAGCCCTTGGAAGAAGGAAGAGACTGCCAATGAAGATGAAGCTTGTGGTCCATGATTACCAGCATCATTTTCTAAGAAGGAATTTTCTCAGGATCTCCTGTTACCCTCCAATCACCTTCTTTTACTTCAAGGTTAGGATGAAGAGATTGTAGAAGAAGCTTATTGCGAGTGGGATTGCAGTGATTTCTTTGAATTACCTCAAACCAAACCAGTGAGCTTGGATATGACAAGTTTCACGATAAAACTACACCAGGAATGCCCAACCTGCATCTTCATAAATGTCTGCCAGAGGTTCCTTGTTGTAAGCCCAGCTATTGATCTCTGCTCTGTCCATCAACATCCACTTGATCTTGACTGATTGGATCTTGACTGGATAGACCAGCCTCAGCATCAAGAAGTTGACTGTCTGGGGTTGGATGTATGGATGAGAAAATGAAAAGACCTTCGGGCATGGGATCATTAGGTAGTCTCTCCTGTGCCACACTCCAAAATTGATGCAATCTGGATGGAGATGAAGGGGGGAGCTCGACTGGGGTCAGAGGAACTTGGTAGTGAATTTTGCCTAGAGGATTGATCCAGTAGACTTGTTAAAGGTAAGGGAGTTGGTTCAGATCTGGCTGGACCCACTCTTCTCCCATCTCCAAGATGTTTTATTCTTCTACCTCTGCCCATTGCCATTACCTCAGATACATTAGATTCTGGAACTCATCGTGATCAGTCTTCATTTGGCCTGGAAGGGCCATATATGGGCCCAGATTGAGATCCAAAGGGACCCCATCATCCTGAAGATGAAGGCATGGAAGAACCAGCACTTGTTCCAGATGGAAGTTGGGAATGTCCAGGTGAAGATGGTGACGTTTGGAGAGGACAGGAAGACGACAAATGTAGAAGTGGAAGTTCAGCATATCAACCTGATATGAGATACTGTTGATCAAGGTAGGAGTAGAGTTGTTCTGGGATGATGATGAAGGGGGATCCTGAGTGAGCTATTAAAGGATCCTGAGAGCCCCTTCTTTGAACAATTTGATTATCGTTCCCAGTGCAGAAATGAGCTTTGCCTCTCAGAAGGTAGCAGTTGCACCAAGTACAAGGCACCTTCTTTGGTATACCTGGATGTACCTCTGTGATGTCACTGGTCTCAACCACGTGGTAAAATGGTTTGGTGATGTGTAAATCAAGGGGATCTTCTGGAGATCTCCTTGCAACCAGGATCTTTTCATTAAATTCACAGTGATGTACTCCTTCTCTTTCTATGAGGATAGTACACCAAGTACAGGGAGCAAAAAACGAAACTCCAGGAAATACCAAGTCCAAGGAGTGGGTAGCTTTTTCCAGAATGGGAATTAATCTGCAAGTATTGATTAAAGTACCTCTTCGGGCAGCCAGGTCCCAGTTAAAAAGTCTTATCTGTAACTCTTCTGGAAAATCTCCCAAAGATAGAAAGTCTGGAATCTTCTTGTGTAATCAGGTCCACCAAAAAGGTCTTTTTCAGGAGCAGGTATCAGAGCAGGTGTCGGAGGAATAGATGATTGTTGCAAAGGAGATGACTCAAGTCTTGGAAGATCTTGAGGCAACAATCCCAACAACTCTGCTTGTTGTTGTAAGAACTGAGCTTGCTCTGCTAAGACATCTTGAATGGCCTGAACAAGGATAGGAATAAAGGTTATAGGAGAATGATGCAGGTGATGTAATGGATTGGAACCAGAATTTTGTGATCTTGGAGGATTTCAACCACTGGATGAATGTGGATTTTCAGGAGGTGTTTCTGGATTTTCTTGTTGACTAATTAAAGTCTCGGAATTTCCAGAACCAGGAGGTGAAGATTCTTGACTAGGTGGAAGATTAGCCCCCTCACTGATGGGTTCTAGTCCCATTCTGTGAAAGCTACAGCTGAAGATTGTAACCTCACCATCAAACATGGTGATATAGAATAGAAACCAGTGATCATCATCAGTGGAATCTATTAAGAGGCAAGTGATATCTCTCCATCAAAATTCATAAAGCCTGTCAGTGATCCGATAGGCTTGTCCCAAAGCAATGTCAAAGCATGCAATGAGGATGGAAAGAGCATCAAAGAACCCATAAACAAGAACTCTGTCTCTCCATGAGACAGGAGCAGGAGGCATGATGAAATATTTCAAAAGATATAGCCTGCTTGCCCACTACACCTAAGCAGGGCTTATAACCTAACAGGAGGGTACAAGGGTACTTCTGTTGCACAGGGCAGAGAAGAGAGAGGTTAGTCAAGGATGCTCACTGAGATAGAAACTAAAGTTCTTGTGACCAAGTTTGGGTTAAGTGAGATTGATGAGATCAACCCTTGTAGAGATTCTTAGAAGCTTGATCTTGAGGGGAAATGAATCTCGTTATTAATTACATCATGGCATCTATCACCTTTAAATACATCTAGAAACATGTATGTTCTTGTGTGCGATGTAACTAGAATAAGGTTGATGATGTCAGAATGACATCATAGGATCAGTCATGCTGCTCCACTTATTTGAAATAGGTGGAGTTAGATCTGGGTCAATCCAATGCAGCCATTGTGGAGCTAAGAAAGCTCCAGACCAATGACATCATAGCTGAGTCATAAAGACTGCATCTAGATTGTCATGTGGTTGATCCTAAAGTGTAATTAAGATTACACTTTAATAAAGTTTGACTGATGTGACAGTCAAGCCTTAATACTCAACCTAAGTCTTATAGTAACATGAATAGTGTATTACCACTATGGTCTGCCTGTATTAACAGAGCACAGGACCTAGTGTTCAATTCACAGAATCTCAACATTCTATAGCCTCACTCAATGAGTTTCTTCCTTCTGTATTTGGTCTAGATGATCTTTATGGATTTACTAGTAACCTCCAACTTTCAGCTCCATGGTTAGACTGCAGGATCTCTTGGATCTGAGGGGTCTGATCACTCATTTTGACAATCTTTGTTGAACTATGGACATGATGACTGCTAAACTCCTATTCATTTTTTGTCTACCATATGGGTACATCAATAGTTAGCTCCTAGAATTCTTCTGAATCTATGGAATGTCAAGAAAGTAAACATTTTCATGGAAGGAGCATTTGTACTGCATGTGAAATGATAGTAGTTACAGCCCACAGACCTCATAAATGACCTTACCACCCCATAGTCAAGTTCAGAGGTTTGGGGGGTCCCAGAACCCACCAGCACTCACTCAGATGTGAAGAGCATGATCAAAGAGTCCAGTGATGATGATGAGGATGAAAAAGATGAGCCTTATACTAACTAGTACTGGGCTACTTGTTGTGCAAGATGGGGAATTGCACACCGACAAGGATATAGATCTTAGCAGTCCTTCCCTTGTCGACCTCATTATGGTTTTACCAGTTTTCTCAGGCATTGAACACATACCTGTATCTCCATTGCCACTCCTGGTCATAGATTTGCACAAGCCCAATTAGAACCAGTGATTTTTTCACAGTTTTTCATGCTGTCCCTTTATTCACTGCTGTGAAAAATGATATTTCACATGTTAATAACTCATTGTTAATAATTAGTTTAAAACACCTGTGAAAAAGTCAGCATGATTTTTCAATGGTACCCTAACCAGAGTCATGATGTCCTCAAGCTAACCACTGTGCTCGATTGATGCTTGAGGACATGATCACCATGGCTTTAACCCCAGCCATTGAATGGTCCACATGCATGCTGTTGGTGAACCTGGGGAGATGAACTGGAATGTGCAGCAGTGCTCGCTGCCCAGAACAAGGTGCAAACCATAGATGCCCTTGAAATGGCGAACAATGCACTTGGCAACCTCCCAATGGATCATTGCATGGCAGTGTCAGAATCTGTGTGCTATGAAGGGGTAGAGATATCCAGACTCAGTTGCACAGTGGTAGTGGAACAACTAATATTCACCTATGGAGGGGTAGGAAGGCCCAGACTACAGAAATAAGTCACAAAAAGTAGTGAATGTAACTATAAAACTCACCTCAGTTGACACACAAATGGTAGGACAACTGAGTGAGTAAGACGAGAAAATTGAACTAAAGTAGTGACGGAGATTGAGCATATAAACTCCGATGTAACTCCGATATCATGTCCGAAATAGGAAATTTAAGGTCCATGAAGAAAGAGGACCTTACCAAGTGAAAACACCAACTCCAAGATGCTCTGGAGTGGAGATGGTGGCATTGGTGTGTGTTGACCTTGGAGTTGTGACAATGAGCCTTGGAGGAGGTCGGAGGTCAGAGGAGGTACATTTTGACACTCCCACTTGCATTGATCGGAGTTGTGTTGCAATGGAAGGTGTCGATTTTGACAGCTTTGGTGTAGAGCTGAGGGATAATAGTGGCCTAGGGACAGAGAGCATTGATGATGCAGAATCGGAGCAGATCAACAGAGGTCCAGAGGATCTGGGTGGAATATCAGAGGAGATCAGGGACCAATGCTTCCACTGCTTCCAGGATGTGCAGCCTGTTGGACTCGTGTTTCTTGTATGGGTGTGCCAAGGTAGCAGAGTTGATATTGAAGGCTGGTACAAACCTGTCAAAGAAGAGATGGTAGGAAAAGTTGGAAGAGGTCTGATTGCTGATATCATTGCATGACATTGTTCTGGAGTCTCCAGAGGTTGAAGCACCATGATGGAGGTGTGGTAGAGTCCTCCAGTATGCCATCTGTGCATGATGGCATCAGAGCCATCTCGGATGTAGCAGGAGGTGGAGCCAGTAGGGAAGATGGTGGATAAACCAGCTTGGATTAAATTTTGAATGGAGATGAGGGAGCGTGTGAGCTCTGGGATGTGTAGAATGTTGGAAAGGGATATGATGTAAGTCTTGTCTCAGACCACAGAGCAGAGTTCCATGGTGCCAGTTCCAATGGTGTGCGCTATGGAGCTGTCTCCAAATTTGACTGGACAAGGTGGAAGTAGGGCAGAGTAGGAGTAAAAAGAGGTGTGGTGCAGTGTCATGTGGGATGTAGTGCCAGAGTCAATGATGATGGTGTGTTTGACGTTGGACTCAGTCTTGGATGAAACGTAGGCCTGAATGCATCGAATGAAGGAGCTATTCCTATGTATACACATTGACCTTTTCCAGAGGTCCAGAGTCAGGGTCTGGGGGGGTCTCCAATGTATCTGTGTGCTTCCTCTGCAGTTTCTCCATCCAATTCTTGTACTCACAGCAGTCCTCCATGTTGTGTCCTCTGCTTTTGTGATATTTGCACCACCAGGATGATTTGTTGGCGTGATCGGAGCGGTTGGCAGAGTTGGAGCAGCAGTTGAAGTGTTTGGAGTGTCCAGAGCACTCGGAGGACTTGAGGGTGGAGTTAGAGATGGTTGTGAGAGACAGGCAGGAGGCCTCAGAAAGGATCTGAGTCTTAACCATGTCAAATGTGAGGTCCTTCTCCTCAACAGTGTTGACAATGGAGCTGGTGAACATGCTCCACTCCGGAGTGTGTGGAAGGGAGTTGAGGAGCATGAAAGCAAGGACCTTTGTGTCAACAGTAAACTTCATGCTGGCCAGGTGGGACTCAAGCATGCAGAGCAATGTGATGTGCTCGGAGATGTTGGAGGAGCCATTCCATGCAGTGGAGAAGAGTTGTCAGTAAAGGTGGAAGGTGGAGGAGATGTTGGATGTTTTGTGGAGTTGGATAAGAGAATTATAGAGCACTTTTGAGGTGGTGTGTGCCTGCATTTTGAGCAGGAGGGTGTCAGAGATGTGGTCCTATATGATTCTGTGTGCTTTCTCATTGTGCTCTCTCCATTTTTGGAGTTCATCGGTGGAGGTCAGGGTTCTGGAGATGCTCAGAGCAGCAGAACCTTTTTCACTGGCTGAGCTGGTGCTGAGGGCCAGAGCAGAGATGGGAGAAGGAGGTGTCAGAGATGTGTCGGACCTGAGGACGACACCAAGGACTTTGTTGTGGTGAAGTTTTCCAGCGATCTGGAGTTTCCAGTGTTGAGATTCTGTGAATTGAACACTAGGTCCTGTGCTCTGTTAATACAGGCAGACCATAGTGGTAATACACTATTCATGTTACTAAAAGATTTAGGTTGAGTATTAAGGCTTGACTGTCACATCAGTCAAACTTTATTAAAGTGTAATCTTAATTACACTTCAGGATCGACCACATGATGATCTAGATGTAGTCTTTATGACTCAGCTATGACATCATTGGTCTGGAGCTTTCTTAGCTCCACAACGGCTGTATTGAATTGACCAGATCCAACTCCACCTATTTCAAATAAGTGGAGCAGCATGACTGATCCTATGATGTCATTCTAACATCATCGACCTCATTCTAGTTACATCGCACACAAGAACATACATGTTTCTAGATGTATTTAAAGGCAATAGACGCCATAATGTAATCAACAACAAGATTCATTTCCCCTTGAGATCAAGCTTCTAAAAATCTCTACAAGGGTTGATCTCATCAATCTCACTTAACCCAAACTTGGTCACAAGAACTTTAGTTTCTATCTCAGTGAGCATCGTCGACTCACCTCTCTCTTCTCTGCCCTGTGCAACAGGAGTACTCTTGTACCCTCCTGTTATCCAGATCTGGAAATTCACAGGCCCTGTGAGGATAGGGCAGTTTATGGTAGTGGTGATGATATCTGACAACATGGTGTCAGAAGTGAAGGTAAGCAATATTATGTGGCATCATGGGGCCAAAGAGGGAGTACAGGGCAACCGTCAGGGTTGCTCCAGAGTTGTCTGGAGTTAAGCGAGCGCTCTTGGGGGTCAAACAGAGGCATTTTTCAGGTGCTTTCAGGGCTCATAACCTGTCAGAATCTGTGTGCTATGGAGGGGCAGAAAGGCCCAGACTTAGTTGACACACAGATGGTAGGACAACTGAGGGAGTGAGACAAGAAAATTGAACTAAAATAGTGATGGAGATTGAGCATATAAACTCCGATGTAACTCGGATATCATGTCCGAAATAGGAAATATAAGGTTCAAAGAAGAAAGAGGACCTTACCAAGTGAAAACACCAACTCCAAGATGCTCTGGAGTGGAGATGGTGGCATTGGCATGCATCGACCTCTGAGTTGTGACAATAAGCCTCAGAGGAGGTCGGAGGTCAGAGGAGGTACATTTTGACAAGCAGGAGCATGTGCTCTATTCGAAGACTTCCTTTTTGGGCAAAGACACAACAGCATTGGCTATCCATTCATTGTAGAGAAAACAACCACACAGATTGATGGATATCTCTTCACCTGCCATGAAATATATGTAGACAAACTCAACTTTTTGTTGATGTGACTGATATATAGGGTTCCACACAGGTATGGGTAACACCGCAGTGTATGGGTACAGTGTGGACTAGCTGAACCCACATGCACACCGTGCCCTTTCACTGCAGGTTGACAGTGTTCAAGCTATAGTGTCATTTTGATGCATGGATAGAGTAAGACAATAGTGAGAAGTCTGATGCAAATTCACTAGAATGTGATTTGATGCATCACAATGGATAAACCAACCAGTTCATATTGAAGTGATGCATCATTACCTTATGGTATTCACAGGTATCATGAATTAATGCATTAGTGATCCTCCCCTTCAGCTGTGCCATCTGATGCATCACAATGTATGATACAAGCTGTTAGTAACATTGAGTTGATGAATGAATTTCACTACAACATGATGCACAATTTGATTTATCTTATAGCATTCATGACAATCATCTTGGAAAGCAATGCATCACCCCTGAATTGATGCATTTGTGACCCTCCCTTCAATTATACCTTCCTTAATGCATCAAATGCCAGATTGAACCTAAAGGCAACCATTTTATCGGTTGCCTGGCATGCACCAGAGTGATGCATGAGGAAATTAGTGATAGAAATCACCCATCAATTGGTTGCTCAGTGAGTTAATGCATCAGAGTTTAATTGTTTTACTAGGGGCCCTGTAATTCACAATTGTTTAGAGTGCCTGCTCTGGTGATGTATCAGGCTCAGGTCACTCTACTACCCAGGTCAACCTAGCACTATTCAGCCTGAATTTATTAGTACACTGCTCAGTGATGCATGAGGAGTGACTCTTCAAGTTCCAATTGGTTGCCCCAAGGCTGGGCAGATTCATCAAATCTGTCTTTCCTGGTTTGGCCTTATCTTGAAGCAATGATGCATTATTACAGAGCAGTGTCATGCTGATCAATAGATCACATTGGATTACTTAACATGCAGAGTCATGCATCACTGGAACTTGGCTCATTGCCTGGATCTAATGTATTGGAGGTGTGAGTTTCCCCATTAAGTCTAAGTCTGTCCTTCCTCAGTGTCAGCTCACACAGCATTCATGGTGATGCATTAATCTCTAGGCTTCAAGACTTTCTGATGAGTGTGTTTGCTGTGATGATGCATCACAGTAAACTAGTGCTAGACAGGATAGTGGATATTTCTGTCTTAGTCTTTATTTGGTGTAATTGTTCCAGTTTGCAAACAGTGATGCATAGTGCTAAAAATATTCTTTATATGATCCAAGGTCCCCATCCGAAGCTACAATGTCTCATCAAATTACCAAGTAGGATTTGGTCCTGTCATTGGATGCATCAAGATTGTCTGATCCATCCATTCTGAGTCATTCACCCATGATTATGTGAGATGTGAGACATCTGTGAAAATGGGGTATGTCATTTTCCATCACCCAACCAATCAGACTCTAAAATATGATGAGATTCTACTACTTTACATTCATGCATTGAACAAAACAGAGAATATGCAACAAAAATTGAAACAGGCAATTCGAACATGACATCTACTGCCCATCATTCATGTACCGACCAAAATAGTGCCTAAGAAGAACTAACACCATGCAGCCAAGCCAAAATCACACCAAGACACAATGACCAAGAGTGATTTCACTTTGTCTTCTTCTTCCTTTCCATTGGGATCAGACTAGAGAAAAATCGGAAAACATACTAACTCACTTGTTTTTTCAGCCGCCCACGTGCTCTCCCATTCATTTTCCCCTTTTCAGAGCCTGACTGGAACTGGAAATTGACTCCTGTGGGGCATTGCCTGGGCTGCTGTTGCTTATGAATGTTGATCTATTGGTCCCAATGGCATGTGCCATGTCATTTCATTTGGATGGGACAGGTACATGCCTAGACATTTGACCTTCAGATGGAGCTACAACAGCAGTGGGAAGTACATTGGCCTGCTTTGAAGGTGCTTCATCAGAGAGAGAGAGTGGAAGAAGACCTTGGTCTTGCTGGGGGTGTGGACATGAGCCCATGTTAGGAACTGCATCACAGACATCTGAGTTCATCATGTCAGCTGATGCATGAGTGTTTGGGCCATTCCTTCTAAATTTAGTGAAGCACCTGGAGACGATCTTTTCTCATCCATGTTATCAACCTTCTTGCACACAGTACTCCACTTTGACTTCATGGGCTTGGCAATGTTCACAGTGTCAATGGGGGCAGGAAGTGAAGATCTATTTCCTCCTTCTTGGAGGTGCACAGATGGTTCTCATTGTATCTTGGAGAAAGTGGAAGTAACTGGGTTCTTTAGTGTAACTGCCTTGGATCTGACCTTTGATTTTGGACGGGGTTTGACAGTTGTGCCAGTCGTGGGTTGAGCAGCCTGAGAAAGTCTATCAGGTGGAAATGAAGGAGGAATGGCAGGAAGGTGTGGCCTCTCCAGACTGGGATTGTTTACAATGGGAGGGAGTGGTGGAAGGTAGTCTGGATTGGTCCTGTGGACTGTGGTGTCAACCTGTGTGGACCAGAAGCCAGAGAGTGGTGAAGCTCTAAAGGAGTCCAGCCCAATTCCAGAGAAGTTCCAGGTATCTTCAGAGAAGTTGATGTTTGTGGCACCTGCAAAGGAAAGGGTATTGTTCACATTAAGCCCATCTTCATAACTGAATGCAGTCACTGAAGGGATGCACAAGCCAGGGACATAATTGCTCATGGAGGCAAGCTGCAAGAGTGACTGTGAATCCATATGGTGATGCATTGATCCAAAGCGACCACCAGATGTATTCTAATGAAATTCTGAGCAATCAAATGTGAAGCCATGATGAAGACTGACCTGCAATGCAATTGTTTCCAATCCCATAGTTGATGCATCAACTTGGAATGTTGATTGGTCAGGGAGTGAAGATATACCACTGATGGTTGCTGATTGAGGCCAACAAGGCAAAGCATCACTGCCAACCTGGGAACTTGATGCATTACCAGGGATCTATAAAAGAGGCTGAGTTTGAGTATAAACGTGAACTGTCGGCTTCACCTGTGACCAACTTACCTTCCCATCCTGATCTCCTTCCCTGTCCCCCACTGTCTCATTCTCCATCCCATTGCTTGTCTCCTCATCACCTCCCTCCTTGTCTTTCTCTTTGTCACACTCACCGTCCACCAATGGATTCTCATTATCTGCCTTACCAGCAGCATCAGTTTCACTGAATGCATCAGCAACGTTCACTGACATAGTCTGTGTTGATTGCATGATTCTTTGGCTGTCATATGATGGTTTCCTTACTGATACTGACAAGTCAGGCAATTATGAGACTCATGGAACAAGACTTCAGCATACTCTTGGAATGCTGAGAGCATTACACTCTGTTCTTTGGGGAACAGAGATTCAAATTTATTTCCTTGAGGGGTCTCATCAGGATGGCAGCTTTAGATGGTAAGCACACACTTCTATACCACAAAATATTGAGCACTTATGCCAATGATGTGATCTCCCAAATTCTGGCTGGATCTGGCCCAGCACAGATAAAGGAAATGGCAAAACAAGTGCAGGCCTTGATCAGTTTGGCAACCCATGCCAGGGAGAAAGGCAAGTCATCAATCCCTCTACAAATGTGTCAGTGGCACTTGTCAATAAGCAAAAGTAAAGTTACAGTACACTGTTACAGCTGACCTAAATAAGGGCAGGCATAGAACTGTTAGGTCTTCAGACTTAACCATGGGG
This sequence comes from Pulveroboletus cf. aberrans, assembly GCA_038094155.1. Taxonomy (NCBI): domain Eukaryota; kingdom Fungi; phylum Basidiomycota; class Agaricomycetes; order Boletales; family Boletaceae; genus Pulveroboletus; species Pulveroboletus cf. aberrans. The sequence goes on along the minus strand of JBBPTO010000345.1, from coordinate 6,805 downwards.
AAAGAGGTGATGAAGCTTGATGATTGCAAGACATCTATGAGGAGCCTACCTACTAGCGAGGTTCGACGATGAAGGGTGCTACCGAGCTAACAGCAGCCAAGATACTACTGAGTTAATGGTGGACAAGGAGTGTGCCTACAATTGAGAATGGATGACAAGGACTTCCAAGTTAATGGTGGTGACAAGGAGATCTCTAGGCAATGTCAACGATGGAGACTTCCCACTTAAGGGTGGTTCAACATGACAAGGAGCAAGAAGGTATTAAGGCTACCCTTAGGCCTGTATTGTAGAGTGGGAACACCGATGTATTCCAGCAATAATGAGAGTACAAGGTAGAGAATGGTAAGACTAGACTGAGGAGCATGTATGTGATGATGTGAGTTTATATACATAAAGGAGTTTAGGGCAGACATGGAATATGAAGGAATATGGTGGAAGGAATTGCTGACGAAGCAAGTGGAGTGGAATCACATGTAATGTGATGGAAGTGGATGGTGAGTCATGGTATCATAGTCAGCGATGAAAAGAAATAAATGACCAAGTTGCAACTTATACCCATGCATATGTAAGCAATAAGTCAAGGAAAAAGCATGGTCCAAGGTAAATCGTAACATACACTCACCATTGTAATGCTGCAGGATTGGTTTCTTCCTGCAGCTCAGTTGCATTCTTTTTGGAGGACTTCCTTTCTTGGAGATCATACATTTGTTGGATTTTTGCCTTGATGTCATTGTCCTCATCATCCAGAAGTTCTTGCAAGGCCAGGGGTAGAGATATTTCCTGCCTTCTTCTCAGCCATGATATGAGGTTTAATTTGGTCATTGTAGTACTCCAGAACATAGAGCTCTGCCTGTGTATGGACATGTGAACCTTTTGGTTCAATGGCCTTGTCAAAAATGGAAGACTGCTTTTGCTGTAGTTGATTCCTTCGTGATGCATTTGTGTGCCAATGGAACCACATTTTCAATTGCTATGTTAGTGCCCATCATAAGTATGTGAGCCATGGCCAACAATTACTGTAGAGCACACCTCCTTATAGTCCTTCACAGCTTCTCTGAGGGCATTCGCTTGCTCCATAGTGAGTGCACCCTCAATATGCAGACAGAAGATGTCCTTCTCTGGCCATTTCATGAACCAAGCATTGAAGAGTAGTGGCCAGAATCTATGGTAAGCTTTCATTCCCATGTGCTTGACATACTGAGGATATCAGGAGCTCAGTGTCAAAATCTGTGTGCTACGGAGGAGTAGAGATACCCTCAGTTGCACAGTGGTAGTGGAACAACTTAGTGTATTTACCTATGGAGGGGTAGAGATACTCTGACTACAGACATAAGTAAAAGAAGAGCTAGATGTAGCTAAAAGAACTAACCTCAGTTGCACAGAGGGAGTGGAACAACTGACGGAGGGATGACAAAGCAGACTGACTGAAATACTGACGGAAATCAGAGCGCATAAACTCCAATGTAACTCCAACATAATGTCCGGAATAGGAAGTAAGAGGTCCGAAAGAGAAAAGGGACATTACAGAGTATTGAATCAACTCTGATAAGCTCCAGAGTCAGGTGTTGTACTTTTGTAGAGAAAGCTTCAGAGTTGCGGTGGAACAGGTCTGGAGTAAGTTGGAGGACCTCAGAGGAGTTATATATTTGACACTCCCACTTGCACAGATTGGAGTCATGTGGATGCTGAGGATGTCAGTTAAAGTAGTGTCAGCATGGAGCTGGAGGACGACAGTGGTGTGGAGCCAGGAAACAGTGATGATGCAGGGCCAGAGGAGATCAGTGGGGTGCTGGAGGAGATCGGAGATCAGTGCTCCCACTGCTTCCTGAGTATGTGCCATGATGGAGGTAAGAGTGGCATAGAGCCAGGAGAAGTTGATGGTGCAGGTCTGGGAATCGTCGGAGATCTGGAGGACATTGGAGGATGGTGCTCCCACTGCTTCCTGAATGCACAGCATGGTAGAGCTATCTTCTTCATCTGGTCTGAAACTTGTTGCTAATTGTGAGTGATTGAATGTGAGATCCTTCCACTGAACCTCAGTTGTGTGTGCTGAGGGAGCAGAGCTGATGTTGGAGGTTTCTGAGAACCTGTGAAAGCAGGGAGTGGTCCAGAGCTCAATCTGGCAATGTGGCAGTGCTCTGGAGTGTTTGGAGTCCGGAGCAGTGTAATGGAGGTGTGGTACAGACCTGAAAAGTGCCATCCGTGCATGATGGTGTCAGGACCATTGCAGACATAGCAGGCAGTGACACCAGTTGGGTAGATGGTTCAGAAGCCAGCCTGAGCCAGCTGTTCAATGGATGATGAAGTGCTTGAGCTCCAGAACATGCAAGACATTGTTGAGTGAGATGGTATGTGTGGTGCCTCAGACCACAGAGCAGAGTTGTACAGTGCTGGTTTCAATGGTGTGTGCTGTGGAACTGTCTCCAAGTTGGATCAGATGAGGCAGGAGTAGGATTGAGTAGATATGGAAGGCACTGCAGTGTGGTACCATGTGCAAGGTGGTGCTGGAGTTGATGGTTGCACTATGCTTGATGTCAGATGTTGTCTCAGACATGATGTGAGCATGAGTGGTGCAAGATTTGTGTGAAGGAACCTTGGACTTTAAGTCAGCCTACTCTGGAGTTGTGGAGTTATGTTCTGGAGTTATTTTAGTGTGTGAATGAAGGAGAGGGACTTCCCTAAGTAGGTTAACCCTCTCTGGAGCTGCGGAGAAGTGTTCCAAGCTTGTTGCCTTGTGTGGATAACAGAGTGAGGCCTGAGTGAGTGTATTGGCCTTCTCCAGAGTTACAGAGCTCCGGTCTGGAGTGGTCATTTGTGTGTGCTTCCTCTGTTTGAGAGTCAGCTTCCAACTCTTGTATGCATGACAGTCCTTTGTATCATGGCCTCCACTTTCATGATATTCACACCACTGGAATGGCTTGTTGGAGCAGTCAGCATGGATGATGCGGTCAGTGGAGTTGGCATGCTTGGAGCATCTGGAGTTTGGAAAGGACTTGGCAGTGGAGTTGGAGTGCTTCAGAGATGGAGCATGCGGAGTGTTGAAGGACCAGGGGCCAGAGTTGGATCCATGTAAGTGGAAGAGATGAAGTGTCTCTGGTGAATAAATGGCAATGTAAGAGTTGCCTGGAAATGATAATGGATAAGCAGTCTCAGAGCCTCATGTGGAAGTGCTCTGAACTGCTTCGGATGTTGCTCCTCCTCCTCTGGAGTGGTGTCCAGAGTCAGACTTAGTGAGCTGGTTATGCCATACTGTGTTAGAGCAGTCAGTGGAGATTCCAGAGTCCTCGGAGGGTGCAAGTACACATTTAGGAGTGCCTGCAGAAGATGATTGATGATGAGAAATCAAGTGCACTTGCAGGGGAGTGCTGTGGACAGTTCTGGATGTTCCTCCTCCTCCTCCTCTGAAGCAGTGTCCAGAGTGGGACTTTGTAAGCTGGTCATGCTGTGCTGCATTGGAGCAGCTGGTGGAGGTGGCGGAGTTCTTGGAGGATTTGAATGCAGGTCTGGAGGTACCTGTGGAGTGAGGGTCAGAGGTGTTGAAGACATTGGAGGCCTGTGAAGGGGTGCTTCAGTCAGGTCCAGGTAATGCTCCTTCTCCTCCTCCTGGGCATTGCCTGGGGTGAGACTTCATCAGCTGAGCTTTGTTGAAGTGGTCAGCAGAGATGTTGGAGGGTCCAGAGGTCCCAGAGTGAGCATGAGTGGGCTTGGAGTTGTGGCTCAAGGCCTTGTGGAGTTTGAGGAGGGCAGTGTAGATCGCCTTGGAGGTGGTGTGTTCCTGCATTTGGAGCAGGAGGTCATCAGATATATGATTCAGAATGATTCCAAATGCTTGGTCTTCATGTTCTGTCCATGTGTTGATGTCAGAAGTCATGATTTCAGAGGTAGTACCGGAATTTTTAGGAGTTGGGTTGGACCCAAGGACAATGTCAAGAGAGTTTTGCTGGTGGAGGATGTTCATGATCCAGAGTTTCCAAATATGGAAATTTGAAGTGCCCATGAGAACAGAACAGTCGAGAGTGGTGGTTGTGTTATCTGACAGTATAATGTCATAAACTGGAGTTAAGCAATATTGTGTGGCATCACAGGGCTGAAGAGAAGATGTTGAAATAATGTTAAAGTTAGTCTGGAGTTGTCTGGAGTTAAGTGAAGTGCTCAGGGTCAAACTGAAAATTTTTCAGATGCTAGCAGGGCTCATAACCTGTCAAAATCTGTGTGCTATGGAGGGGTAGAGATACCCTCAGTTGCACAGTGGTAGTGAAACAACTGAGGGAGGAATGACAAAGCAGACTGACTGAAATACTGATGGAAATCAGAGCACATAAACTCCAATGTAACTCCGACATACTGTCCGGAATAGGAAGTAAGAGGTCTGAAAGAGAAAAGGAACATTATTGAGCATCAAATCAACTCCGATAAACTCCAGAGTCAGGAGTTGTACTTTTGTAGAGAAAGCTTCGGAGTTGCAGTGAAACAGGTCTGGAGTAAGTTGGAGGACCTCAAAAGAGTTATATATTTGACACTCAGTCACTCAGGTTGCTCTGTCATCATACAGATTGAGGGTGCCATAGTACTGCAAGACAAAAAGTGATAAAAATCAGTGGGAATCACAAACCACTGCATCCTCTCCTCATCAAGTTTTTGATGGATGCTGCATCAAGGTAAAAGGTTCTATCCCAGCCTGTCTAGCAACAGGAAATGTGAATATGAAACACTGCAGGACAAATCAACAAGATCAAGCTTCAAACATCATTACCTTTGTTATGCATTGGTAAAACTTCCCAAACATGACCATGAGCTCCATCTGTGGCCTGTTATGGCTGACCTAAATGAGGGCAGGCATAGAACCATTGATTCTTCGGACTTAACCATGGACAAGGGGAGCAACAGAGCTTGACAATTGCAAGGCATCTTACAAGGAGCCTACCTACTAATGAGGTTTGGTGACAAAGAGTGCTACCGAGCTAACGGCAGCCAAGGTACTACTGAGTTAATGGTGGACAGGGAGTCTGCCTACAATTGAGGACAGACGACAAGGACTTCTGAGTTAACAGTGGTGACAAGAAGACCCCGAGATGAGGTCAACAATGGAGACTTCCTGCTTATGGGTGGTTTACAGTGATGAAAAAGCAAGAAGGTATTAAAGGCTACCCTTGGGCCTGTATCATGGAGTGGGGATACTGATGTATTCCAGCAGTAATGAGAGTACAAGGTAGGAAACAGTAAGACTAGACTGAGGAGCATGTATGCATCAATGTGGATTTATATATGTAAAAGTATTCATGGTGCTCACTAGCCGCAGAACAGCAGTCACCATACTGAGAATCTGCCAGGCTTACCAGAGATTGGCAGACAATGGCCAAGCTGCTCTTCAGCTTTGGATTGTCAATCCTGTGTTCCAAAGTCTCTTAAAAATCCATACTGGAGGTACATGCTAGCCCCTCAAACAGATTGTTCCTCTATGCTCACCTCATTACATTTTTATACTGGTTGATTGCCCTCTTTTTATACCAGTTGATTGCCTCATCGAGCCACACCTTGGCATGCGTCGTTTTGAGCCTCTTTTTATACCCATTGATTGCCTCGTCAAGCCACACCTTGGCACGCATCATTTTGAGCCTCGAGCTATGCACTCGGTGGGGTGCTTAACCTCCCAGTCATGCCACAGAAGCCCCATCATGTTTACTACATCATAGGCAGCACGATGAGTCACACCATCATCCCAGATAGGCATTCCATTGCTTTGGGTAGATTCTTCCACTAACCACTCACATGCAGCTTCAATGTTCAACTCTTCAAGTTGATTCACGGATATGCAACAAGCCTATTTATTGGAGTAATTATTATTCCTATCATTCCTTTTATTTACTCTTTATTTCACTCCATGCCAGATATTGTATGTGGGCAAATGTGACCACCACACTGGCTCAGCCAGCTGTGAGGTCATCTCCACCCTGTACTCCCAGCAGAATTTGGTCTTGCCTAGCCCTTTCCCGCTGGCCATCATGGCAGGCAATAACATGACAATGACAGCTATGCAGGGCCCACGAAGCATCAAAGGAGAGGTTAGTAAGATATACTATTTATGCTGTGATCAAGTATTGCACATAGCCAATTGCTCATCTTGTCCATGCAATAGTATGTAATCTGACGTGCCTCTACTTTTCTGTCTTGGGCAATGCTTCACAGACACAATGGAGTATGTGACTACCATGGGCTCAACGGTCCCAAGCACCCAGACTTGCTGTGCCTTTGACAGAGTTCTTCACCACATCAGCAAACCAACCCTCAGCTGGCCAGGATGGCCCAGGCTGGAACAGACTGGGACAGCTTGACAGCTTCTCCAGCTCCTCTAGCAAGGTACCTAACTGGCCAGCTCTGTTCCAGTCTGTCCCAGTCTGTCCCAGATACTCTCCAGTCTGTCCCAGATATCTCCAGACCATTCCAGACTATTCCAGCAAATCACAACCTAGCTTGCATTATTAGAAAAATTCAAACAGCTCAAACACACAAAATAAAATATCAAAGAATATATGTATATTTCAACTATAGAAATACAAAAGTGTAACTACAAACAATATAGCCCTAGACTAATGACTGGTTAGTAAACATAATCAAAGATGAACAATAAAACTTACCTATAGCTTCATGCAAGCTATCCAGGAATAAATGAAACAGTTAATGATTAGCAAGGATATGACAATATAAAGAAGTGTTACTTATCAAAAGTGTTGAATAAAATGATTGTTGTTGTTGAAATGAACAGAGATGATAGTGGTTGAGGAAAGAGATGGTGTGGGAAAAATGT
>JBBPTO010000344.1:0-33994 GCA_038094155.1 Pulveroboletus cf. aberrans | reverse complement strand
GCAACAGAGAGATGGTTCAGGACTTTCAATCCCTTCCAATCCCATTTCTGAGGAGGTATTGTGCTTTTTTGAGATCATGCATTTTGAATGTGAATGATAATTTTGATTTTATGAAGTCCATGTAACTTCACATAGAAGCTGTGAGAAGAAGGTCATTGACATACACAACAAGGAAACAGACCTGGCCAGAGTCATGGATGACATATAGGGATGTCTCAACATTGAGGTGAATAAAGCCTAGTTCTTTTAGCTTTTTGTTCAAGGTTTTGTTCCAAGTTTGACCTGCTTGCTTCAATCCATAGAGTGATCTCTAAAGCCTCTAGCAATGCCCTGGAGAAATCGAAACTCCTTTCAGAGAAAGCAGGTATAACTCCTTCTTAAGTTCCCTATTTAGATATATGGGGGAGATGTCCATTTGATTCAATTTCAGATTATATTTTGCTGTGAGTGCTATGATGGTCTGGACTGAGTTTAAGTTAGCCACCAGAGAAAATATTTCCTGATAGTCAACTCCTTCCTTTTGCATGAAATCTTGAGCTATGATTTGAATCTTGTATCATTTTACATTCTGATTCTGATTCTTCTTTGTTTGAAATACTGGCTTGAAGATGATAGGCTTTACTCCATCAGAGATTGAAATGGTTTCATAGACATGGTTTGCATTTAGATTTAGCAGCTCTTTTTTAATGGCAGATTTTCACAGCTCTGTATTGGAGCAGGAATATGTGTCTGGAATGGATGTAGGGAGTACTTCTCTGGTTGTTGCTTCTGGAGTCCTAGCAAATACATAATTTCAGAGATCATCCTTGGAAGTAAAGAATGCTCCAGGCATGTCATATCCCATGCATTCAAGTTACAGTAACTCCAACCTTTGGAACAACTCTGCTTATACCTTCAATAACTTCTGACCTTCTATGCAACTTTGAAACTCTGGACATCCTCTAGATCTCTTTATGTACATCCTTTGTTCTGTATTTAGTTTAGTCATGCTCCTCTGTTTTCTTCAATGCTGTGTAGCATAGCTCTGGCTCATTCCTGGACTGGAACACAGCTCTGGCACTTACTTATCTGACATCTGTTACTAATCTGTAGCTTCCTCCATATATGTAAAGGCTAGTATTTGTATATAGATGCCTTAGCCTGAATATCATCCTGAACAATCTTCTCCTAACTCTCTCTGAATTTCTATAATGCATCTCCAACCAAGAAGGTTGTGACAGTGCAAGGATATGACACACAAGCCCTACACCAAGCCTTTACTTCTCTGAACATAATCCTCCAGATCTCTGATTATCTCTGATGTAACTTCATTCAGGAGGTACAACTCTTCTGATCTCCAATCTTCAACTGGAATTAGACTGGGAGTAGACCAAGTCTTAACAGGACATCTCATCCTGTTCTAGAGCATCAGGCTTCTCCTATTGAGGTTTGGACCTCCATGAACTCTCTTCATTCAAGGTATGCTGGTAATCATGATTTCTGTTCACAGGTTTATGAACTTGAATGCTCTGGCATACTTTGGCTATGATATGTGCAGGGAAGGGTAATCATGTGTGAGATGATTGCTTTGCTCTGATTTGAAAAGTTTCAATCAGGGCTTCTACTTTATTCTTCACGTTCTCTGATGCTCTCACTGCTTTAGCATCAGGTTCATCTCTAGGTTCAGAGGTGGCTGCTTCCACTGACCTTGAGGCATCTCCACTATTTCCATCATCATTCTTTATGTGCTTCAGTTTATCTAGAACAAGTCCCTTCCACTGTCTGGTGTGCATTGCTAATTTTCAGGGAAGTGGGTCTGCATTAGAGATCCATGCAGATTTGTTGAATGTTAAGTGGTGGCTTGAAATTATAGTTCAGTGTTTGATGTCTAGTAGCTTGTATGATTGCTATCCATAGATATATCCCAACATAATACATCTCCTGGCATGTGATCAGAATTTTCCTTTCCATTTATTTTTTAAAATGAGGGCATATGTGACACTTCTGAATGTGTGAAAGACAGTGGGGTTGACAGTATGGTTGAACAGAGTTTGATAAGGATTTGCTCCTTCAAGCATGGAGGTTGAAATCTAAGTGAATGTTAAGATTTGATCATCCTTTTAGTTTAACTCTGGTTGGAGATTGAAGGTCAGGAGTTAGGAGTTACATGTATCTCCAGAATAAAGTTACATTGGAGATGGTCAGAGATCTGGAGAATCACATCTGAAGGAATGAAGGCTTGGTGCAGGACTTGTGTATTGTATCCTTGCACTGTTGTGGCCTCTTTGATTGGAGGTGCATCAGAGAGATCCAGAGAAGATAGGAGGAGATAGTCTAAGATGATATTCAGGCTGAGGTATCTATGTATGAATACTAGTCTTTATATATACAGAGGAACTGTGGAGGTCAGATAAGTATCAGCTAGAGCTGTACTGTACAGGCTCAGAGAAATCACAGGAGTAAGTCTAATACAAAAGAGGAACAAGGAGTGTACATAAGGATATCTAGAAGTTGTCTGGAGGAGCAGAGGTGGATAGGTGGTAAGAAGTCACTGCAGAAATGAGTGGAGTTGTTTTGGAGGTTGGAGTTGACTTGGTTACATGGAATATGACAGTCAAGTTGCATGAAAAGCTGAGCAAAGGTGGAATATGGAATGCATCTTTGATGATATGTACATCATCTCATTGTAAAGAGATACAAGGATCTTCTTATCTTGTTCTCTGAGTTGGTGGATGGTTCTACCTGTCAAAGATTGATAGGAAGATGAAAGGTTATGGACTCTGGTGAATGAACTCACCAAGGGTAAATGGAGTAGAGGGTCTCAGAGTAAGACAGGAAAGGGGGAGACTCGACTTGACTGTCTGAGTTACTAACTGGAGAACTGGAGAGTTATCATAAGGGAGCTCTTCTTATATACATACAGGACTGTGTGTCTCTGTGTATGTCTCTATTGTATAAAGATAGAGATGAGTCATGAAACATGACTGAAGAACTGAAATTATCAGTAGGATATAGATATCAATGGAATAAGTATCTCATAACTATAGTGCATGATGAAACAATATGAGAGTGTCAACAACTGATGATCATGTGATCATGATCTAGAATCTTGGTTGTGTAATGAAGAGCAGAAAGTGAATATCAAGTTTCAACACATTGGCCATGTAAAATGAAAAGTGCTGAAAAATGTATTAGATCAAGCCTTAGTAAATGTGATGCTAACCCAAGTTGTTTCATTCATATTTTATAAACTGGACTTTTGAGCTGTGCCTGTATTGAATCTAACTTAGGTCAGGATTTTGTAAAAACAAATTCAGTGTAGGAAACCAAAGTTTCCTATAGTAATCTCAACTTCTCCTGTTGTTCTATAGCCCATATCTCATGCTTCTATCAATCCCAAGACCATTTACAGTCATTTGTTTCAACTCAAGTCAAGCCAGTTGAAGTTTAAAGGTTAGTTTTCAATTCAATGTTCTGGACCTGAGTTTTCATACACTAGACCTGTTGTTTCTGTGCCTTGGATTGTATTCCTGCACTTCGAGTTTGGTCAGGTTTTCTTTGTTTTTACATTTTCCTTACTGTACATCATCCAGATATGCCTGATTTAGACTTTTGTACCTAAGAATTAGTTTCTAGACTGTGTGTAAGCAACCACCATCATTTATAAGCATCTAAGTCCAGTTTGCTAGTTCTTTTCCTTGATTTTCCTTCAAGTCCCAGTCAAGTCCAGCAATTATAGTTGATTTCCTAGCTCTACCAAATGGGAGAAATACAGAGTCTTGTTTTCCACTGTCCTGTGAACATTTAGTGAGCCATTCTTACAGTCCTCTTTCTTTTCTTTTTTTCTCTTTGCAATCCTCTTGGGTCAAGAACTACACACACGATTCTGTTGCTTAGGACTTCATCCTGAGGGCTTTAGCTGTTTTACATCAGTAGTGCTATTAGTAGACTACATGATGTCTTGGTGCTAAGTAGGACATCCAAGACTACCAGCTGTGATGTGAGTATGTTAATCATATCATGTCAATCAGTTTTAGTAACATGATCCAGGGTGATAATACCTCTTATAATGTGATGGTTGTGGGCTAAATTTAGTTTCAATGGTGGGTTTCTCTGAAGTCTCAGTCCATGATGTGGCAGCAAACTGCAAATATTATCATCATAGTCCTTGTCAGTCTCAAGATTCATTAGATCAAATGAGAACATTTGCTCACTGCACAATTGCTAAGTGATGTATGATGTGTCTTTCTGGAAGTCAGAGCCTCTATGGCATGATGAAGTGCCTGGAGTTCATGAAAAAAGAGTCAAGTGTTAGAATACAACCATAAGATAGGAGGTGTCTATTCATAGAAGGGTTTGGAATGCTTGCTTCTTTGAAAAACTCATGTCAAGACATTGCTTATATAATCTATCTTTCCTTCAATTTTGACTGCATTACCCTCATGCTTCCATACAGCAAAGATGAAAGCTGTGAGCATCTATGCCTTTCTATTTCCTATGTCTCTGGCTGGAGTTCCTTTATCCATTTCTCAGTCTACCCCTCTGCCATTACAAGAGTCATTCAGCTCTTGGTCAACAGCTATAATAGAACAAACAGGAAGCAATTCTGGATTGGCTCCATCAACTTCCTTTCCTGTTTATTATTGAAGTTCAGATCAAACATACCCATTCATTCATTCTTCAAGGCTTTTCCCTCACATTTCCTTGTGACACAATTTGCCATGCCTGACAGAGCCTTCCTGTCATATCCTGTGTAATTGACACAACTCTGACCTCCGGACTGACTCCACACTGTTACAATCGATCAATTCATGACCTACACCATCTCCATGCTTCATACAGATTTACTAGCATTTTTCCGGATTTTCTATACTCTATTCCAATCTCTGACACTTTTATTAACACTAGAACCCTAATAGTACATAGTGGTTTGTAATGACTACCAAACTAACCCTAATGGTTCGTAATGGTTCGTAATGGGCCACTCTAACCCATTACCACTTATCTAAGATCCAACTCATGTTTTACTTGTTGTATTCATGTATGATCGTCCATTCCTCCACATCCTTCCACATCAGGCATGTACAGGGCTATGACATTCTTTCATATGATCATGAATACATTAGATACACGCATATACAGTATGTACGTCTTAGATTAGTGTACAATATGTACAAACCCCTATGTAGTATATAAAGCGCATGAATCAAGCCACCAAAGGACAGTCTTGTCCTCTTGGTGTTTCCTCAGCATCAAAGATGTCGACTCATTCATCCCCTTGCCTGCTAAGCGACCTAGAGCCTTCAGTGGTTCTGAGTTGTTTCACCAGGCACAGTTGTCAGGGATTTGCTCACTACTTTTCCTTTAGGTGGTAAGGAGAGGGTATGTATGTGTACACTTCTGTGTCAGACTTGAATTATTTTAAGTCCAATGAGAGAAATGACTAAAAGACCTTGTTGGTCTCCACAATGGTAATAGTAGAACCTCTCATATCATTGAGCAAACTTCATTATTGTTTTGGTCCTTAACCATCAAGGAACCTCTGATACTGCATTTTTCTTTAAAAACTCCAGCTTCAACTTCACTAAGATCAGGAGGTTAAATTGTCCCAACATCTGCTATTCAATGTCATCTAGAATTTCAGTGCTATACTCCCAGGCCTTATAGCAACTGGATAATGTATCTTAATATCTGAAGGGCCAGCACTTTCCTCATCACACAATCTAGTGTGGAAAAATGCTCAAAGCTGTTTTCTTTCTTCAGCACATGAGGCTTCATGGTGGTAGAGATTTGAGAACATGCTCATCTCAGGTGGTAGTCTAGAAAACTGCTTTTGGAATACACTGATTTCTTCAGTCTTCTTTGGTACAAAAAGGAATTATTTCAATTAAAAAGTGACAGAGAAGACCAAAAAAAAATATCATCACCAAGTATTGGTTTGAAGAATGTGAAGGAGGAAAATGTGTATAATTGTAAAAGAAAACAATAAAGTGCACCAAGTATCCTTGAAGGCAGCTAATTGTATGGAGTACAAGATTGTCAGTTTGCATTTTCTCAAAGTTAGACAGCCAGTGAGGTCACAAGGGATGTTCTTGATATCATAACAGATCTGCCAAGGAATGGTATGGATAACACTATAGTCAATGGTGAAATTTTGAATTTATCAAGAACAGAGAAATAATACCAGATATGTTACATCTTAAATAATGCCTTAGACAGAGATTTGCAGTATAGAGTATGACATCACCGGTTTCAGATCTGTGCCCTTTTTTTCTTGATTCCATTATGCTGTATTTTGGGGTGCTATACTTATGTAACAGTTGTATCAGAATCCTATAGTAAAAGCCACTTATCTATGCATGAGAGACCCCCCAGATAATGCTATCCAATAGTCTTACATACCCTAAAATGTGTGACTCTGATACACTTAACCCAACATCCCTCATCAGCTGCATCTCTCCCACATAATTTTGCACTTTCTGACATTGCCATGCTCCTTTGAGCTTTATCTGGTGGAGAATCAAGGTATAACAGTCAACTCCAGGGTAAAAGAAATGAGAATGGACCAGAGGTCTGATGGAGATGGGGTGGAGTGAAATGTGGAGGTAATGAAGGCATGGAAATTAGAGATACAGTAGGGGATATGGGGGCAAGAACTTAATGCAGGATTTATGTGTTGCACCCTTGCTCAATGTCCAGGTCCTCATTTGAAGATAGAAGAAACATGGTGAGAAACTTCATTGAAATCAAATGGAGTTAGGAAGTGAAGCTGACCAGGTGCCTATACAGGGATTTCCAGCTCACACTGAATGCAAGAGAGAATGCACCAATAACTAGGCAAGCTGGGTAAAGCACTGTACACTGTGTACCAGCTAAGGCTAGCAGAGGTCTAGGGTAGTGAACAAGGTGTTGTGACTGGGAATGCCACAAGAACTTATCTGAAGTTCTTGGGCTGTCTATTGGCAGGTATATATAGTACAGATGTGTGGTCATGTTTGCATCCTGTCATTCATGTATGATAATCATAGAAGGTCATAGCATGCCATGTGACTGATCATATGACCTGTGACTGGCCATGTGGCATGTGACTGTGACTGTGACTGTGATATGTGACATGACATGTGACATGAAGTCGTGTGATCCCCTTTGTGTGTGAAGTCATGGAAAAATAGTAGAAAAATCAAAAGAAAAAGACATATCATGTTATAAGCCATGTTACGGCTGTGTCATATCATAACAGGAAGAGTAAAACTCAACATCAATATTCAAACTGAGAAGTACAGAGGGAGAGACAGGACTTTATATACTGTGATATCGAATTAGAGTGCAGTGTAAAACTTCCAGAAACTGCAAAGTGGAATTTCTAAGCTAATGAATAGAGTGTGAGTATAGTTCTCAATCCAGGAGATTGCAAGAAGAGAAGAAAAGGGTAAGAATGAATTGTAATGGCTCACTAGTGTCCATGAAGAGCTGGAAAATATAAGTATAATACTTTTCCATTTGATAGGGCCAAGAAATCAACTAGGAATTGACAAGAGTTGAAGAAAGTTGAAGAAAGTTGAAGGAAATTAAAAACTCTAAAACTTATAATGAATGGTAAATGGTTGTCATTCCCTCTAGAACCAAGTTCTAAGTACAAACCTTTAAGTCTAAGCATTTCCAAGACTGTATAAATAAGGAAACATACAGAAACAAGTGTAAAAGTGAAATAAAGTAATATTCTAACTAGAAAACACAACTCCAACTCATGGGTAACTCATTCAGAGCACAAGAACTTGGGTCTGGTCCTTTAGAGGTCAGAGTTCTAACTTGAAAAGACAGCCTATCTGACTCTTGAGATTAAGAATGGCACAGAAGGACTTCAGAAATGCTTGAAAGACCTATAAATGCTTGAAAGAAGTTGGAATATCACTCTGGTCTTCTAGATCATGTGGAAAGATACAGTAATGATCAGAAGAGTCAGAAAATAAAAGGGTGATGTACATAGATTTGAGGGACATATAATGTATTGTAAAGGTATTGTGAGAGAGTTCATAGTGTTAAAGAGTAAAGAGACATAAAAGGAACATAAGATCTGAACCAATTAGAGAGGGTCTAATAGGGACTTAGGTGAAGTCCTTCAGGGGTGGATAGAGATGATGATATCAGAGTTGAAGATGGCATAAGGGGATATCAGAGGTAGTATGAAGGCAATGGAATATGGGTTGGAGTAGGCGTGATAGAGTAACTTGAACCATGAATTTGATAGCTCTGTCTAAATAAAACTGTCCTTCATTCCACACTAAATTTTTTTAAGATTCAAAGTTGCTGTGCTGCCCTCAATAAAATCAAGCCCCTTGATGCATTGTACATCAAAGAAACCCCTAACAATGGGTTAGGGTTAGGGTCAATACCTGGTAACACCACATTGGCCACTGCACAGCCTTTGCACAAAAGTAGTGGTGGTTACATGCACCACATCATAGTGCTACTGTATTCAGTACCTTGTTACTATAATGTTTCCCATCAGGAAAACACAGTTTTTCATCAGAATGTATTTGATCATCCTGATATCATATCTATATACATTAGGTTCAAAATTTGCACAGAAGCTCAAAGATTGTAAAAATTTCAACTTATATTAATACTGAACATATTGTGTTGCATTTCCTCTATCTTTGCTATTCAACTATGGAATGGGAAACCTTGCTGGACTTTGCTATGGAGAGCTAGCTAGATGATGTGCACAAAAGTTGTCACAACTCCCACTCAAAAGTGATAACAACACTGGATTCTGGATGCACATAAAACAAGTGTTCAGTCATTGATTCCATGCCATAAACACAGATTTAATAGGAGGGTACAAGGGTACTCCTGTTGCACAGGGCAGAGAAGGGAGAGGTAAGCCAAGAATACTCACCAAGATAGAGACTAAAGTTCTTGTGACCAAGTTTGAGTTAGTTGAGATTGATGAGATCAACCCTTGTGAGCTTCTCAGAAGCTAGATCTCAAGGGTAAATTAATCTCATTATTAATTACATCATGGTGCTTATCATCTTTAAATACATCCAGGAACCTGTATGTATGTGCCTGTATGTGATATATCTAGAATAAGGTCAATGATGTCAGAATGACATCAGAGAATCTGTCAAACCACTTCACATATTTGAAATAAGTGGGGTTGAGTCTGGGTTGACCCAACACAGCAGTTGTGGAGCTAGCAAAGCTCCAGACTGATGGCATTATAGCTGAGTCATAAAGACTGAATCTAAATCATCATGTGATCAATCCTTGAGAAATGTAATAAGATTACACTTCAATTAGTCTTCTATTAGGTTTGACTCATTAGTGAGTCAAGCCTTATGCTCAACCTATGTCTGTAGTAACATGAATAGTGTAGTATCACTACAGTCTGCCTGTTTTAACAGAGCACAAGACCTAGTGTTTGATTCACAGAATCTCAACAAGATTATCATTCTCTTGCTCTATTCCTTCATCCAATGTGTCAAACACTGGCAATCTCTCAAGTATCCAATGGAAGAGGGTTCAAGTTTATGGTCTCAACTGCACTTTCAATTGCACATCAGTGGAGGTAGGTGAAACTAAGGCAAAGAAGCTTGTGTATGACCTCAAGGAGTACCAGAAATGTAATGTACTCAGGTGACCAAGCAGATGCTCTTGAATAGTGGGAGAATCAATTAGTCTTTGCTGAACAGTGTCCACTCAAAGCACTGGCCATTATAATCCATTTTGTTGTCCCCCATGCTGCTGACATCAAGTAATACTTCTCTGTGTCAAAGTATAACTCCAGTACAACTCCAGTACAACTCTGAGGGTGCTCCACCCTCCTTTCATATGTCCTCCACTCCATTCGCTCCAGAGTTGCATTTATCCATTTTGGGATAAATGTCCTGCTTTATCATACCACTTTTAACACATCGTATGACCTCTGAAAGTTGTACAACTTATTTCTTTTTCTTAGACTATTCCTTTCTCATCTTAAGCTATCCCAAATATGCTTCACTTACTCTCACTTAACTCCAGACTGGAGTTCTCTGGAGTTAGATATGCACATACCATTGTTGAAACTTGGTATTCGCTTTCAGCTCTTTTGTTACATAACCAAGGTTCTAGATTATGATCACATGATCATCAGTCATTTTCACTCTTGTATTGTTTCATCATTCACTATAGAAATGAGATACTTATGCCATTGGCTAGTATCTATATCCTACCAATAACTTTGGTCTTCTAGTCATGTTTCATGACTCATACCTATCCTTATACAATAGAGATCTATACAGGTACAAACAGTCCTGTACAGTATTTAAGGAGAGCTCCCTCATGGTCACTCTCCAGTTAGAATCTTATTCAACTCAGACAGTCAAGTCAAGTCCCCTCCTTCTCTGTCTTACCACAAGACCCTCTACCTTGCTATACTCCATTTACCCTTGGTGAGTTCTTCCACCAAGGTCCATAACCTTTCCTCTCCCTATCAGTCCCTTGACTGGTAGGACCATCCGCTGCCTTGAAGGACGAGACAAAGGAATCTTTGCATCTCTTTAACAATTTCACTATTTAACTCCCATGTTCTCTTCAAACTCACCTCAGTTGTGATTGCTCTCTTGGGCATCTGGCTGAGTACTGGGTATCTTTGCCCACACTATAGTATTTGACACCTTGCAAGTGTATTTGATACAGACAAGATCCACTGCAGCTGCCACCTGTTGCCAAGCTTTGGGCCCACAGTTCTGCATGAACAGAAAAGTAGTGATGTGCTGGATCACACACCTTCATTTTGGGTAAATCTGTTTGTCAACCAGAACATGTATCATTTAGTTCATCTTAGTATTTATTGGTTCGAGATCTTTGAAAATGAGCCTACATAGTGAATGCATGACTTCAACATTCATGGATACTATATCCAGGGATTATGCAGATTTGACTGATACTTATGACATTGATACTGTAGTATACATAGTTGTCAACTTCCTTGCATAATTATTCGGTAGCCTTTTCCTAATACACAACATTATTGACATTATGTATAATTATGAAATAATGATTTTCCTGATGCCTGCGCACAAGGCTGCATTGGTATCGTCCTTGTTCTCATCGCGTCACTGTCGCCATCATCCCCTTTGGTCGAAAAAAAATGACAGGAGTGTAACGATCTCTTGTGTGCAATGGGTGTCGTACAGCCTCACAGCAATCGTTTCGGTTGATCTTTGTGGTATCCTTATCTGAATGCCCCCCGGGCGCACAGGTGGAATCAATGATACACCAGATGGGACAGAGGCTTGGGCTGATGCAACGCGTCCTGGTCCCGACCCTGTTGCATTAGACGGTGTGCCCTTTTTGGCACTCGTCCCGATAGTTCAGATGTTGACCGTGCCCATGAAGCTATTGGGCAAGGATCGATCGATCATGAGAAGGAAGCGGGTTCGAGAATATTGTACGTCACTGGCTGTGATGACTGTGGTTTTCGGACTGTTCAGATACTTCGGACCGTGTAGATGTTCGGAAAAGATTCCGGATGGTGAGTGCTACGCGAAATACGACGGGGGACGCCGTACAAGAAGAGGCGTAACAGGAAGCGCGGGGTCGCAGGTTCGCACAGTCGGTGTCGAACCGCCTGCAAGCGCGAAAAAGCATCGGAGAGGAAAAGATGGGGTCGCGAAGACACCGTACAATGAGAAGGGTAATGGAGGTGCGAGGTCGTGAGGCAACCATCGGTATCTGAAACGCGGGGGATGGTGGAATTGGGGTTGCAAGCCTAAGGAGGTAGGGTCAGTATCGAAACATGTTAATATCAGCTTCCAACACTGGTCGGAAGAGGACGCATGAACCGAGGGCTGTGGGACGGGACCATCCCGGAGCGCGGCCCACTGCCACTCACGACCGTCATGTACACAAAGCAGAAGGCTGCCAAGAAGTCAACAGGCAAAATTGCACCTCGCATCTCACTCACTGCCCCGCGGCTGCGACACTAATTCGAACACGTTGGTCCCTCTGTTACTTTGAAATCCTTGGGACGCAAACCCCGGAGAAGCGGGTTCCCATCCGCATACTGACCGCAGATTTTAGTACACGCCTGTTCAAGGACGGAGAATCTTGGCGCGGGTGGGTTCCGGAGAGCAACTACGGCCTGTTGTCCCCTTGGCAAGCGTTGGCGCGAACCACTGGCAAGACTTGGGCTACAATTCCCTCTTTCGACGTAGTAATTATCACATATTCGCGCCGGTCCTTGTCTGCCATCCCGCTTGTCATGCTGGCTGCTACTTATACGAGGGGATGCGTCACGTCAGTCTACTCTCGAGGTGCTTGAGCGTTCGATTCCTGGGATTGACTGCGGCCTGGATGCAGGTGCCTATCGTGGGTTGGTCTCCGCGACTTCGCGTTGTCCTCTACTACTGCAATGCCGGGGGATTGTTGAGGCGCAAAGCCGTCGTGCACTATCGCGGATACGACGCGGATAAAAGGTTCACTCACCCCGCGCTCCAATTATCTGTGATCTCGGATCTCGAGTGGTTATCCGCTGCTCGAGTCGACTGCCGGTTGCCTGAATGGATGGGCGAAGAGAACGAATTGCAAATCTTGTTGCCATTTTCGTAGGTTTGCTTGCCCAACTTGGCAACGCGGAGATGCTTGCCAAGCTAACTGCATGGTCAGTGGTTGACACGTGCCGATACTCACTCGCTTGCCATCCCTGTTCCCACTTTTTCGCCGTATGGATACAACAAAAGCGACAATGTGCCATGATCCATGGCCGCCCAGCTTCGGATCAAGGATCAAGCAGGAAAGCTGATGCGAATATCAGTACCACGGTAACTACAACGGAAGAATCCCCCCCGCAGAAGTATGGCTACTACCAATCCCATTCAAATGGTAGGGTGGACGAAGGTATTTGTACCTCGCAAGTTGTGTCCATGCCAAAGTCTCCTCCCTTTCGCAGACCCAGTTCGCCATGCCCCAGAAGAGCTGTATCGATGTGTTGATTATTGGAGCTGGCCCTGCTGGACTGATGTGTGCTAACGCACTTGCGATGGCTGGCACAAGCGTGAGGATTATCGACAAACGGTAGCTTGGAATATGTTCAACATGGTCGTCATGCTGACCAACGGGTCATTGTACCAGTCCTGTCAGGGTCCCGGTCGGCCAAGCAGATGGTATTTCTCCAAGATCGATTGAAGTCTTACAGGTATGCGCCGTTACCATACCCAAGTTCTTCTCCACATCTAAAAACCGTGTTGCAGAGCTACGGACTCGCAGAGCGCTTGCTACGAGAGGGAAACCAGATGCACATGTGTGTACGTAGGGCTTTGATTCTCGTTTGTTCGCCGGATCACCGCTTCTCAAGGCCTTCTACAACCCCGGGCCCGATGGAGGAATCGAGGTGTGTATGATCCATCTTTGACTTTTTAGTATTTTACTAGAGTCTGAACGCCCCGTCCTACAGTGCACGAAACGGGTCCCTAGCCTCAGCGCACCGAGCGCACGCTATCAGTTCCAGGTGTGGTCCTGAGCGTCTGGTTTCTCTCCTTGTCTTGATTCATGCGCGGTCTTTAGGTCCTGCTCCAGCAAGCAAGGATCGAGGCCATTTTTCTTGACTCTATGAAAGCCCACGGCTTAGAGGTCGAACGCCCGAAATGTCCGTCTGCCATTGAGATTTCAGAAGATCCAGAAAACTTCTCGACCCCATCATCGTACCCAGTAAAGGTAGGCGCTAAGTACACAGGACAACCTTCCGTTTGCAAACAGCAATTGCCACAGGTTACCGTGAAGAATTTAGATCCGGTGGAGGACGAGAGCAAGACGGAAACCATACACGCCAAATTTGTTGTCGGGGCAGATGGTCAGTAGTGCCACAATCAGATACCTGTGTGGTTCCGACGTTAATCGAGCACGTAGGAGCACATTCGTGGGTGCGAAAGACTTTAGGGATCGAGATGGAAGGTGAACAGACAGGTAAACTAGATGGGCTTGTGCTCTGTATCCGCTACGCGGTTAAAAAACCCACTAGATTTCGTCTGGGGTGTCGTCGACATGGTGCCCGAAACAAACTTCCCAGATATTCGCAATCGCGCCACCATCCATTCAACAAATGGATCCTGCATGGTAATTCCCCGTGAAGGCGACTTGGTTCGGTTCTACTGTCAGATATTGGATGCCGACGTCGCAGATCCTGTGACCGGAAGAGTTGACACAAGCAAGATAAGTCCGCAGATGCTCGTTGCGGTGAGGATTTCCTGGGGATCTGTAAAGTTTTTGACATAACTGATTCCTGCTGGTAGAACACGAAGAAGATATTCCATCCATATCAGTTGGCCGACCCGAAACATATTGAATGGTGGACAATTTACATTAGTACGTCCTTCCCGTGTTTCCTGACATGTAATCGAACAATCTACCTCCCAGTTGGACAGCGTGTGGCATCTACTTTCTCCGTCAAGGACCGTGTCTTCATTGTCGGTGATGCGTGTCATACCCATTCACCGAAAGCAGGTGAGAATATATCTCTACTGTTCGACATCATAACACCATATCTCCCATGCTTTAGGACAGGGGATGAACGCGGGGATGAACGATTCCCATAATCTAGGTATGCAGACCCTGTCATCATTGATTGTGCTCATACATGATTAGCATGGAAACTTATACAAGTGCTGAGAAGATGGTCCAGCCCATCACTCCTGCGCACCGTGGGTGTTGCAACGATTACTTTCTCATCACGTCATGATGTCTTTTTTCAGTATGAATACGAACGCAGGAAATACGCACAGGATTTGATAGGCTTTGATAAAAAGATCGCAGCTCTATACTCCGGCAAAGCCAATACGGGAGGGAGCGAAACCGGTGGATGTCACGAACAGCTCTTGAGGTGAGCATCATTGCAGTTTTATTGTGGTTTATTGATGTTCCTTGACTTGTTCGTTAGAACGTTCCAGTCGTATGGGGAGTTCACCAGCGGGATTGGCATTCACTATGCTCCGTCAGCAATCGTGATTCCCAAACACCAAGAATGCGCGGGTAACCTCGTCATTGGGAAAAGAATGCTCCCACATGTCTTTGTTCGTGCCGCCGACATACGCCCGATGGAGATCCACGACATGCTCCCGGCGGATGTACGCTACAAACTGCTGTTTTTTGTAGGGAAACCGACCGAAACTCGAACCACCGAGTTGAACACGCTCGCGGAGGAACTGAGGAAGCCGTCGAGCTTCCTCCGTAAGTACAGCACCGATGGGAACATCTTGACCGCGTTCGACATCATTACAATCGTCGCGGGAAGAAAATGTGAAACGAGTTACTTGGTTGTCCCGGCGTTCTTCCGTCCTCACTGGTCAAGGTAAGTGATCTCGTCACGCCGTCATCAAACGCCTTGATGAGTGAATATGTCCTAGAGTCATACTCGACGACACCGACATGCCTGGAACGCAGGGAGGACACGGGTACAAGAATTTCGGGATTGACGAGGAGCAGATCACCATCGTGGTTGTTCGGCCAGATGGATACGTAGGGGCGATCGCTCCATCGAGTGCCCTTGAAGACCTAGAGGGCTACTTTAGTTCATTCTTGATTCCTCGCGACTTCGACTAATTACTAGTATCACAAGGGTTTGATATTCTTCAGAAAACGATATGTGGTGATTCGGAGAACGCAAAGATCAGCGAGCAGAATGGTGATTCTTAAGTCCATGTTTGCCACAGCTCTATTCAAGTTTCGGGAGAAGTTCAAATGCGCAACGCAACAAGGAAAGTGAACAGATAAATTCCGAGCTGGTGATGATAAATAATGAAGTTGAGGTTGAGGTCCGGGAGATCGGAGTGCCAGTGCTAACGTAGTCAAGTTCTAGTCAACGACTTGCAGTCAAGTATCTGTCCTCAAACCTGAGAGGTCGCCGGGCAGAGGTGAACCGCCTGCCGGCATGTGATAGCTCTTGCAGCACTTCAAGAGGCCACAGCCCCACCTTTCAGCCAACACGGATGTATCGGGCCAAGCAGCCTTGTCCGACGACAGATATCCGCTACCTCCAAGAGCGTGCTCGTAGTCTCATTTTTGTGGACTGTAGTATTGTCCAGGAACTCCTCACCCATCGACTGGATCCTGCGGAACGAGAACTCACATAAGCCAGTGGTATCTGCTCCATCCACGGGAAAGGAAATCTCTTGCCGCTATTACCATCGCGGTAGCCGTTAGAAACTGTACATATATGTCGAGATAACAAGGCGGCTCACAAGGGCGGACGTGAAGATTCCGCACCATCGTTCTGACACGCATTCTATCAAAAGGATGTTTGTTTCTCCCTGTAATCGGATTAGGACGCTCGGTATCTGATCGTAACAAGTGGACAACCATATCTACGATGTCCGTTTCGGATTGGACCCAATCGCAGCGACCAGCATGATAACACCGACAAGGCCGGATGCCCCAAGTGCGCGCATCATACCACTCTCTGCTGCAGCCTCGTCCTGTGTCGGACGTCCATTTGGTTCCGAGGGATGGCGTCCCTTAGTGCCCGACGTTGTCCAGAATGTGGGACCATGGCCATGAAATCTCCCTGTCTGTGAATTGGGCCGATTATTAGTCGACTGCGAAGCTGCGTCAGAATCGGATCGGCGGTGACCCGTCGCTCTCTGTACAAATGGGTTCGTAAACGGATCTGAGCGTGACCCGGAATACGACGCCTGCGGTTCCGACTGAGGACGGTGATTGGCGTAACTGTTCGTACGTGTGCGCTCGTTGAGGAAATCGTGCCGAGCAGCGTTGGGATGGGTACCCGTAGGATCTCGCGGGCGGTTTCTAGGGTGGCTGGGCCAGAAGTGTTTGAAACCGGGTTGTTGGGAAGGTCGGGTGGTTGTCGCTTGTGGATGCTGCCCCCGCGTGTGCGGCGCACGAAAAGGGGAGCCGAAGGAGCGGTCATATTCACGACTGGCAAGGGCGATTGAACGAGAGCAAGAGAGGTGGGCAACGGAACGACAGAAACGCACCGTTTTCTGTCGTCGCCCAGGATTGAATACGCCTCACTCACGGCGTGAAACTTGGCTTGGGATACATTGTCCTTGGCGACGTCCGGGTGATACTTTTTACTCAGCTGTTACGAGTATGAAGGCGCGGATGGGTCTACAAAGTCGTCGTTTTCACCTGATAATAGCTTGTCTATTTGGAGGTGGTTAGTAGACCACATAGAACAGTGATGGGTTAGTACCTTGATTTGGGCTTTAGTAGCGGTCCTTGGAACGCAGAGGATCGCATAGTGATCAGAATGCTTCATCCGACAACGCGTTGAAGACGAAAACTGGCGAATACCCCGAGAAAGAGAATAGGTATTATATTCAGCTCGCCGAGCGATCATGGAGTTGATGTGCACAACGGTTCATACGTGGGAACGACATACCAACATTGGATGGTGCCATTTTCCGGTTTATCCCTTGAACTTTCCACTGCGTGCCTAAGTTTGCAAGTCTGAGGGCACCTCAATCCCAAGCCAATCCCCTCTTGAACAAGCAAATACACGAATAATATGTTGCAATACATCTTCTTCTGGAGGGGCCGATTCAACACGCCTGTACGTCTCTCGTTTGATATCCAACCGCAGCTGACACCCGTCTTTTCTCGTTCGCTTCTATGTTTCCCCGTCCTCTCGTTCGTCATGCTTGACTCTCATCCGGTTGACGAAAAAAATTATTATGGATCTCGAAATCGCGCTTTACGTTGTCGTCAATCCGGCAGGTCGTGAGGCCGTTGGCACCATTCATTGCTGCTTCTGGCATCACCTACTACCTTGTTAGCCAAATGCAGGAGATGGGTGTTCGCTGTACGTTCCACTGGCCTCATCTTTATTCACTTGCCTCTCACGCTTTTTTTAGCGGAAGCCTACGCCAAGGATCCGAGGAATCCATACGCTGCTCAGATCGCGAGGGAGGCGGAGTCGCACCACTAGCATGCTCCTACACTAGCGAACTCAACCGTGTCTATGTTCCAAAGGTAGACTTCGTTAACGTTCGTCTCTCCTTGGACTGACCCATTGAAGCTCGGTTTTCAGGGATAGATGTTGCATTGCGTAGAATCATAACTGTCTCCCTATATGACACTTTATTCGTTATTTCTTCCTGCTCAGTTCGTGCACATTTCAGACCGAACTGGAATTTTCCCTTGTCTACCAATCAACAGCAGTGTCATACAGTGACACGGATTCCAACTGGTGCTTCTCAAAACCACAGGGTCGCGTTATCGAATGTGCCACGAAGTTATTAATCGGAGAACGGCAACAGTCGACGTTCAGAGACGAAAGAATTTTTGTTGACTTTTATGCCAACGTAACTTGCCGAATACTGCAGGCATTGAAAGTCACCATGACTTCGATGAGTGTAACGTCACTGGTTGTCTTTGATCCCCTTATTACGGGATATCGAACCCCACGGTCGCCTGGGACATGCCTAATTCGAGAAAGGCAGAGCTACACGCGATTACTATCTGCTAGTCACTCGTTAGTGCCATCGGTGAGGAAATTTGGAAGCATGAATTGCATTATCCAAGGCCCGTTCAAGAACGTTAATTGGTGGGTCATCGTAACTCTATTCTGGATTTCATCTGATTCTGGTACTCCTTTATCGCAGAATAATCTCGGCGAGCTATGCTTAACTGACTGAATTGCTTCTAGAAGTACCGCATACTGCCACTCAGCGCAGTTATATGGGACCTCGCTCAGACGATGTTGTTCATCGCGACACTTAGTGAGCAAGGGGTCAATGACGATGATTGGATGTGGGTGCGTTTCTCCGATGACCTGAATCAGGTGGACTCTACACTGACAGAGTAACGGTGCCTGCGAACTACACATCTGGGTGGGTGAACCTATTACTGTGATAGGTTTGCAAAGTGCCGACACGCTTACCGAGCAGTGGAGGATCTGCCTGACAAAGCGACACGCCATTGGGGATGTCTTACTGAAGCATCCGAACAAGAACACGTGAAAGACGTAAGCAGTTCGATCGGTCTGTACTGCGGGGGTGTTCACGGTTCCAACGACAGAGTCTGAAAGACAGAGGATGTCATCAGTCTTGCGTCCGGGAAGAAGACAGTTCTGATTCCAACACTGATGAATCTTATGGGTCATCCCTGCTAGTGCAGGCTGCCGTCATCTTTGGACAGGAACAAAACCAAGTTGGGGTGAGTCTGATCGAACCTTGGCGCCTGGGATCCGCCATGGACGTAAATGGGAGAAGGCTATGGCCAAGTCCAGAAATCAGATCTGGTATGCATTCCCCCCTGCCACCAGGCAAGCCCGTACTAAATAAGGCTTGTGATCGAAGAAGCCAACAGGCTGTCACTATTTGGTCCCATCGTCAATGATGATTTTGATTACGAACGCGGGAAAGGCTATGTTGCGTGGCGAAGGGGTAGATGCTTACCAAGCAGAGATTGATGTGTCATCACTGTGGTTGTACGGGCATAGACTCGAGCTCGTTGCCGGCATGAGTGTTCAAACAATCTCAGGAGTCGCGGACGGTTAATAGTAGGCATAATGCATCATTTCAACTGGATGCCCACTCGAGGGCAGCCGAAGAGTTCGCCTACCAGAACAGAGCCTTCGTGAATGAAAAGGAACCAGAGATTATAACCAGAAATTACTTAGAAGGATTTGCTAACGAACAAATCCACCCCGCATCGCTAGTCCTGATCATCCTGCTGCTTTTCTCTTTCTCTAGCAAGCCTCCCTTTGCCTCTTTCCCGATCAACGTGCTCCCAATCTTTCTTCGCAGCAACAAACAGCTCACCACTCTCGTCGTAAGCACTGCAAAACCTCTCCACCTCGAGTGCAAACTGAGTGTTCCTCCCCTCGTCTCTGCACTCTGCTAGTGTCTGTCTGACACTGGCCAGGAAAGCTGAAACGACTGCAAGATTATGCGCCACTAAAAGCGTATGCGCGGACATTTCGTGGGTGTGCAGGAGGTGGTGCAAGTAGGCTCGCGTGTACGGCTTCTCGTGCACGACGGTTTCGTCCCCGGTGGTATATGCTTGTTGGTCGACGGAGCTGTGTAAAACGTGCGAGGAAGGTGAACGGGGAGAGCACGCGATACACGGACAAGTAAGCTGCGGTGTCGTGTCGCCGTTCGCGCTCTCTCCCGCACCCACGAACGCGTCTGCGAGACGCTCGAACTGGCGTGCGTAGATGTGATCGTACAGGTTGTGTCCCAGGTACCGCCCCGCACTGCCCACCGTGTCTCCCGCTGGCATCGGAAAGACAAAGTCTAATGCGATGCCGAGGTTTGCAGCGTGCATCGCCCATCCGGTGTCGAATAGATCGACACCCACGTCCCGAATGAGACGAAGCATTTCGTGGGGAGATCGAATCCCCGTCACGAGGCGCGGTTTCCGCTCGGAAAGCTCCCTAAGGGAAGCCTTGAGCAGCGACGGGAGACTCGGTGGGACGGATGGTTCGGCCAAAGACAAGATGCTCGACGCTGTTATGCTTGCCTCAGCCGTCGTACTCGGAGTCGGCGTCTCCGCAATAATTTCCGGATGCTGCAACATGTCTGGGCACTCCAACTGAAGGAAACCGTCCGGAAGGGTTTGATGCTGTGACGTATTCGGGCTCGGCTTGATCCCGCGCAGAACAACCAGGTCGAACACGTAGCCAGAGATGCCCTCGTCGAGACAACGGAGCGGGTTGAGAGCATCTGCTTCAGGACTGTGAAGCGTTTCATGGAGTTCGTGCGCAAATGCCTCGCGGGCGGGTATTGACGTCCCGCCCGCCATGTGAACGAAGATGTTGAGCGCATGTCGCGACAGCCGGTGTGTCTGAGTTCCTGATGGTTTGGGAGAGCAGGGGTCACCAGGAAACGGTCGAAGAATATCTAAGACCCAGGCCACACTTCGCTCGATGCTCTTCGTGACACGTTTTTGAGAATACGGAGGTAGGGTAAACGGTGTGTCGGTAAGGGCAAAGACAACATCAGGTTGCATCTTGTGAACGTACTCGCGCCAGTCCGATAGAGTCACCTGGTACAAGAAAGCACGGGCGACCATCGACACCGTCATTAGGCGAGGATGTCTTTGCTTTCAGCGAGGAGAGAAGCAGACCTTCTTGACACCTCGAACGCAATTCGCAGACACGTAGTTGTTGCTGTTTGGAGGCATTTCCCGCGTGTCGAGAGGATCTCGCAAACAGAGCGACGTGATATGGCGGTCCTTATCGAAACCAAAGAAGGTGTGCAATGGATGTGGACCCTCCTGCAAGGTCGGAATTGGGGGAACTTGCTCCAAACTACAGCACCCAAAAAGTCAGATCAACAACAGAAGACACGAAGTGTCCACGTCAAATCCCAAGGTCCATGGCATAAGAGAAAGCAGGAAACACGACAACACTCACAATGACTCGAAAGGGACATTTATCCACTGAAACGTATCTGACCCGTTGGTATGATCGCGAGTAAAATGGGGTATGACTCCACGAGTGGTACCGACGACGATATTGGGCGTGTCCATCGCAATATTTTCCGTGCCCGTCGACGAGCCTGGATCGCCGCCGCCGTCGCGGGTGAGCACGAGGCGGCCAACCCTGGGACCGAACTTGAAAGCGGAAAGCGGGATGGTGAACGTAAGCAATGGATATGCCATCATTACGTTGATCTCGCGCAGTGGGATGTCTTTCGATTGTGCCATCGACGTGCGGCACAGGATCGAATATCGAGGGATTGAGCCAGCCCGGGTTGGACTGTGGTTATACTCGTGGAATCAAACTTGGTCGAACCGGCTGAACCAAATAATTTAGAGATAGGAGTCAAAAAAATTTGGAGTACAAGTATGCGCTTATGCAACTGGACAAAGTGTGAAGTGAAAAAAAAACCTACTGGGTTATCTGTGGATGACACTACTGGTATACAGGCTGACCGACTTGAAGGATTCCAGTGCAATACAGCAGCCAACCCAGCGTCGATCAGCGTCAATACTCCGCAAGAATCACCTCCAAGCACTGCCACACCTCGCCACTTATCCAGTCAACAACAATAATTGGCGCAGACCTACGATGTACACAAATCCATGCTCAGTCCCATATGTACATCAGATAGATACAAGTAATTTATATACGGAGAAGGATGTGGTCTAAAACTGGCATAGACCACACGATGCCGATGATGGTCCGTAAAAACAAAGCTGTGACATGCAACAACAGAAAATGAAACTAAAGTGAGAGAATGATCCATGATGCAATATAATCCTTGATCGAAATCTATACTATGCGATGCCGTGCAGATGCACTTTTAGCAAATGTGCGATGGGAAATGACGAGTTGAACTGGAGCGTGAGTGCAGCGGGCGACTGCTGAGTGTGTTGAGCAAACGAGACGTGCCTTTAACAATAAAGAATTTTACCAGCAAATTCGAGAACGAAAACGTGATCAGTATAACGGAAATTTTAACATGAATAGTGCGCCACGTAGCCAGATAACGGCATGCACTGTGAAGAAATGGGCAAAGGTGAAAGCGAGCCGAGAAACATCAACGTTTAGCGGCGAGGAGCCAGCAAACAAAGCCGGGGTTGCCAGCTTCCCCTTGACACGTGATGCAACGCAACGAGGCAGACCTGGTCAAGCTGGATGCCGTGCGGTCCAATATGCCATTCTGCGTAATCTGAGTCGTAAGACTGGCTGCGGTATTTCTAGAGAGGGTGTCAGTACATACAGCAGGTAATGGAATTGATCATGACCAACCTGGAACAGGTCCCGAACTGCTGTTGCAACCGCCTCTGCAAGTTTGACACGTGTAATTGGAGCGCGCGATTTGGTCCAATCCAGTGCCGCAATGGTCTTGGCCCAAGGTCTATACCCAGGCCACTGGAGCCCCAGCGGATCAAGGATCAGCCTAAAATCACAGCTCGGTGTAGCGAGCTCACCTGAACACGCAGAGTAAATGTCTTCTTCCCCATGTGGCTGAAAGCCTGTGCGCCATCCTGAATACGAGCAAAAGTATCCGATTTCTTCAAAATATCAGTGATCGGGATACCCATCTGCCCTGGGTTCTCCAAATTGAAGGGAATAGAAGGATGGTTTTCGGCCGTGGAAATGCTGCTAGTGGTATATCGTTCCTGAGGAATCAAAGGCCCTCTCCCAGGGACAACCGAGTTACTGCGGCTACGCGTGCGCGAACTCGACGCCGCGGACTCTGCTCCATCGTAGCGGGCAATGACCCTCCGTGCTTCCTGGTTCTGTGTCAGCTGTATTGCAGCACATGGATTGACTACAGCACTCACAGAGGGTTCTTCCTCGGCCGACAATGGCAACAGGCGCTTCCTTTCGGGTGAATTCGGAAACGAGTGGCTTGGGCTCTGATTGGAGGGAGTCTCCGCCACAGGAGGCGGGTGGCTATGCTGTCTAGCGTCGGTCGTCGGCAACTCAGTGCCCATTGTGGGAGCTACAGCCCCATCCAGCGTCGAGCTTCCGGAGGCGCGCCGCGTGGGCATTACGCTCATCTCATACACAGCTCTACCACTGCCCAGCGAAGGGATCTGTGTTGACGAGGGGTATGGGTAGGCAGATGCTGAAGGACCCTGCGATGCTTGGGGAGTATGAATCGCAAAGCCGCCACTTGTCTGGTGTGCATCGTACACAAAAGCTGGCTGAGAATAGTCGTAAAGTTGTTGGTAAGGAGTGGAGCCATATTGTTGTTGAGGGCTTTCATAGTAAAATCGGGGATCATAATAATAAGCAGTGTTGACCTATACACCAAGAGTTGTCAAGGAACATGGCACCAAAAGTAAGAGCGACCTCACATTGTCCTGTGTGGCGTAAGTCCCGGCAACATGGTCTTGTGACGAGGTATTTGGAGGCGGGTAGCTCGAGTGATTTTGGCCGTAATCCATATCCTGTAGGTCGGAGGGAGGGTAATTTTCTGCATCGTTCAAGTTGTGGCACGAGCGAACCTCCGGATCATGAATGTCCAGCTGGGATCCGACGGGGTCAAAGGATTGATCAGGTTGGCAGTAAATGCCCTGTTGGTTGGGTGTGGCGGTCGGTGGCCAGGACGGCACTGAGGAAGAGGATGGTTGAGAGACAGGGGGTTCTGCATCGCTCTCATCATAAATCCGATTCGGGTCCATATAATAATAATACGGACTGGATAAGCAAGTCAGTGAACGGCCACCCAACCGATAGCGTGCACTTACTCTTGATGCGAGGACATGGCGGATAGAGAAGTTTGACAAGGAGGGGCATGCAGCAATAGACACATCCAGCGCTTTAAATGTAATCGGATATCTTCCCGGAGATGCTTTGGCCAACGAGGAAGGAGTGATGATGACATCTGTAGATCAGACGGTGTCCAATTTAGCGGGTTAGGTTTTCCAGTGCATAACGTCAACCTGCGCGAGCTGACTCACCGCGGAGTTTGCCTTCGAAGGGAAGCACCGGCGTAGGGACTACCATGGCGCAGGCACTCCGCAGACAATGCATTAAGGGCAGTGTTCCCCACCGCCAAAGGAGGGGGTATCGGTAGCCTGTCCGGCGCCTTGGCACGTTGATTTGCTCATCGTGGCACGGCATAGGGCATCTGGCTCGGAAAACGGACGGGGGAGGCGTATGATGACGTTCGGAGATCCCAGCATTCACACCGCTTTAGTAGCACAGCAATTGAGGCGGACTAGCGCTGACGGGAGGCAGGACCGGTAAGAGAAAAATCGTCATCCCGAAAAGGACCGAGAAGACTGTCCGCATAGCCCTCGCAGCGTGTGTGTGCAGCTAGCCCACTGAACGCATGGAATGCATGACAACAACAAGAGTTGATGCGGAATCCCGAGGAAGGGTGTTCCTTCCATCAACTGCTGTATAAAAACAAGGTATACCATTTGCAGACAACATCTCCATTTCAGTGTTGAATTGATTTGCTGACTCCCAAAACACGTTCGGACTTGTTCAAATAGTCGCATGAGCTCGGTGCAGCAGAAAAAGGGGATGTCTGTTATATTTCCCGCGTCCGTAAAAGAGTACAACCGTGAAAGACTTGTGAGGAGTAAGGCCCAACACAACCACGCGCCTGGATGTCGTTACCTGCAGGACGGTTTAGTGTACGTGTTACACTGTTAGCGTGTGGCAAAGAACAATAGCGAGGTCGGAGTGAGGCAGAACCCGAATAAGGAATCGATCGAGACTTCAGTTGATCCGGAGTTACTTACGTAATATATATTTCCCTCCTGCGAATACGTCTTGGACTGAGCATCAGTGGGACGTCGATGTTACTGCTTCCATTACTGTGATCAAGTAATCATCAACTGGGCCCATACGTTTTGGCATCAATTTTCCTTTTCTCTTGAGACCCCTTGATTCACGGTTATTTCTTTGAACCGTCTCCTGTCATGATGATGCTCAGCTCGGTTCCCACGTTCAGCAGTTGAAGCACTCGAACCCCAAGTACTATCATTTCACGTGCAGTGCAAACACTCCTTCAGTGCAAATGTTCGAGATCACTATTTTCCTGACATCCCATGGACTCAGAAAAATTCTAGGAGATAACTATTGATGTACTCGTATGGTAGTAAAAAAATGAATGGGAGTTTAGCAGACATCGTGTTCATAGTTCAACAAAGATTGTCGAAACGAGTGATCAGACCCCCCAGATCCGAGAGATCCTGCAGTTCAATCACGGAGCTGAAAGTTGGAGGTTATGAGTAAATTAATAAAGATCATTTATACTGAATGTCGAAGGGAGAAACTCACTGAGTGAGGCTATAGAATTGATTCTTGAGGTGTAGGGGAGAGGATGTTGTCACGCTCGGGTGCATCTGTGACAAATTTCAGTCTCCCCTTCGCGTCTCATCGTCCATGGGTACGCAGGAGATCAAACATTTGAAACCCCGCGTGTGCCGGAAGCGTGACCCGGTGTGACAAAACTTTTGCATTGGATGCACAAAAGGGGTCTGAAAATCGGAACATCTCTACACACTGCACGAAAAAAAATAAAAATCTGGAAAAATCAGTAACATTGAGAACAGCCTTGTACTGACATATGGATTGAAGCCGAGAAGTGTAGCTTGTGTTGTTGAAGTGTTAGAAAGGATTTAGTGATTTTTTTGCACTCGACGGGAACTGATAGTATGGTCTGGACTTTCAGGACGTCAGGTTCTTCTGGGTCTAGACTGCACCCCATGTCGATTTCTCATGCACCCACCACGAGGCTCCACTTCCCGAACGGGCCTTCTCTTCAGTTTCAGCCTGACTGCGGCCCATCGGCCATCTTATGGCCT
Organism: Pulveroboletus cf. aberrans; assembly: GCA_038094155.1. Classification (NCBI taxonomy): domain Eukaryota; kingdom Fungi; phylum Basidiomycota; class Agaricomycetes; order Boletales; family Boletaceae; genus Pulveroboletus; species Pulveroboletus cf. aberrans. The sequence goes on along the minus strand of JBBPTO010000344.1, from coordinate 7,795 downwards.
ACAGCAAGGTCTTGATTCTGCACCGAGGTCTTTTTGTCCACTGTCATTAATCACCATGCACCCTATGACACCCGAGCGGATGAGTTTTTATTTTTGTCCGCGGTGAAGTGAAAACAGTCTTCCCGAGATACCCACGTCCCCATTGGTGGTGAGTGTTCTGTCGGCGCAATGAGATCACCACTTGGTTATGTGTTCTCCGTCCGTGCCGTTTCATCTCGGTGAGTAGTCCCTCCCACGCTTACCGTCGTTCCGACCCGACCTTCTAGTCGTCTCTGCCATTCTCACAGTTACTGCGCAACCCGCTAACCGTTCCGCCTCAGGTCCGTAATGAGCCGTCTTACCGAGTTGCTGTGTCTGACTTTGTCGCCGTCGTCTTCAGGCACTGAGTCGGCCCAGTCGATGAGATCACTGGTTACGGCATTGAGCAATGTGCCGCCACTCAAGGCTGTGGTCGCTGCCGACCTGCCGTCGCCTCCGTCCCCCGCTCCGAAAAATGGATGCCAAAAGCTGTCATTCGTCTATAACACACTAGGAGAATGACGATCTCTCGTGGAGCTAGACGAACAATGTGCGTAGGTTACTGCTGCAGCCTCTGACCTCATCAGTTATGGCTGAACCCGACGTCAATATGGCGGGCAATGGATGTATACTATCCCTTGCGAACAAAATGTATGTGCTCGTCGACTGACGCTGACACGAGGCGAAGAAGAATGTCGATCGAGAGGAACCTGATCAGCTGAGAGAGCAGTCCCGCTAGCTTCCTATTTGGACTTAAGTTCCCTCAGGATTGGGATGACGTCAGCCATGCCTTTCTCATGCCATCCATCGCCCTCGTAACACCTGATTTTGAGGACACGACTGTCAATTACTTCTTCCTCCTGTTCCTCGATGTCGGCTGAGCGGGAGGATCTCAAGCCTTTGAGCGATCGAGCACGGGTGAGACGGCTGAAGAGAGGGATGCCCCCCTCCTTTGTACTGCTCTCGCCACTCTTCTTGAAAGCGAACTTGTTCGGCCCGTCTGTTTTCGGCCCTTCATCCACGCGTACGTCTACTAATTTAGTTTCAGGTGGTCCAGCCCAATCGGTCGGAGGCTCCCATTTCCACCTGGCCGCAAACTCGATTGGCGCAAAGGTAATCGACGAGACTTGGGATGTCTCCGAGGAAGCAGTCATCGTAGTGGCTGACCGCGTCAACCCGACGGGTTGCGCAACACTTTTGGACGTTTCCTTGCATTCACTCGATATATCAAGAACCGGCGTCTCCAAACTTGGTCTTCGTGAGCAGGATGGCTCAGAAGGCGGTTTCGGGGGCTGTCGAGAAGACCGATGTAGGGAGGTAGAGCGTCGGCTGGGCACCGTTGTTTTGGAGTGGGAGGTGCCATACGTGGAATGATTTCGTTGATGATGGGAAGATCTAAGCGGCGGAGGGGGGGTGGCGCGGGGAAGGAATGAGTCGTCAGGGGACCAAAGCGATCTCAGGTTCCCTTGTCCTGCCCAACTTCCGTTGGACAGCACGGACGCAGGCCGCATCGAGGTGGTATCGGTCAAGCTCGTTGCTTCAGCGCTACGGTTGCCTGATACGCCTGATTTGGGCGCGTGGACCTGTCTGGGTTTGGCTAACATACGGTGGGGGCGAGAGGGGGTAGCTTGGTTGGACGACTCGTCCGATTCGGGATGGTCGATGGGGGATGATTGCGAGAGCGAGGAAGACGAACAGCTAGGTGATGTGTGAGCATTTTGCAATGGGGGCGACTGCCAACCTTGCTGGACGGTGAGTGACCAAGCCTTTACTACCGAGTTACGGACATGCTTCACCCACCTCGACGTAGCTTTTCCTTTCGTTTTTGCTTGGAAGCGCCAATGGACGGCGGAGAGTCGGCGATGCGTGGGTGTGCTCGGAATAGACCCTGCATGACCATGGGTACGTTCCCCCCGGGTCCTTTCTCCTGAGTTAGATAGGTGAAATGAGCGACCAGTAGGCATACCGTCAGTAAATTTAAATACTTCAGAGTTTGCGTCTCGGAGGGGAAAGCACTGACGCGGACTCCTGCGCGTGTCAGACGAGGGCAAGCGATGCCCTACTATCGCCCTACGGGATGGGGGTGGGGGAAGGAAGGCCGATTTCAGGAGTGGCACCTTTATAAACGATCGAATGGCAAAAGGCGGCAGTCGGTCGGCCACGCTGCGCTGGCCATTCGTGGCCCCATCGATGTGATCGCGACGAAATTTTCTCGCGGCGTTTAGTTGGTGTACGAGTCGACTAGACGACGAACGTCGTGCATCAAATCAACGATGATGGCACATGTACTGGAATAGGCTTTCTATCTTTTTGGCACCACATTCCGCTATCCCGTCAGGCTAGCCGACGTCACTTCCCTCCAATGATCGACTCCCCCGCGGATCTCGCTATCCGGCGGCAATGGTTCATTGGATGCCATGGGGCTACCCACTTATCAGCCAGCCACCAATCTCGGACTATTCCGTTACAGCTCCGAGAGCTGATAGGCGATCAATGAGTGATATTAGCACCCCCATTCATAGCTCGACACTGGTTCGAGATCACATGAACGGCGTGATCAAGCCTGGGGACACGCCGGGTATATTGACTTGCCGTCGTCGCTATGTTGCATGGCGGCGCTGTCGAGAGGGAGACGTGCGATGTCCTGATAGGAAACCGGTGGAACAGTCAATCCGTTCAGACCGCAATCTTGAGCGGCATGAGCGGAGAAATCCGTTGGTTCATGGAGTTGGCATGACACCTCGTGAAACTTGAAACGGCCCGAGCTTCGGAGATTCATGGGCTCCGCGTCGTCGGGAAGTCGGAAGACCGGCGTTTGAATGAGTCAATATCAGAGCAGATGCAGTGCCTCGTTCTCCGTATTCAGTCACGTAGGCGCTACACACCCGCCTTTGAGATTTTTGCTTGCAAGCGGAGGTGGCTCGTATCAGTGTCGTAGCGATTATAACAGTCAATCCGTCATTGCTTGGCACCGTCAGGGAAACACACGTACGGTGCTCGTATTTCAGCGATCCACCATAAGATGTATCCAGCTGAACGTCACCTACGCAATAGTAATGGAAGAGAAAGGCAAAATCGACAGGAATTTAATGGGGAATGGGTGATCAACCCGACAAGTACGGGTCGAGAAGCATATTGGGTCATAAACTTTTGGTTGATCCTCCTACACAATCGGATAGAACATACCATCAAGAGATGGGCGCGTATGTGTTTATAGAGAACATGATTTTGTAGGACACCGTTGGGTGTAATCTCAGGGTAGCTAGGCGCTGCATTCTGGGTCCTGTCCATTTCATGACGCAAGTGTTGGCCCGGACCTACGGAAACCCTTGGCACAATGTCTGATGCATGTATGTATCTCAAATGGCGTTCAGGTCGCCGTGATGATGATCCACCGAATAGATCTTCCGTTCTCACAAACTCGGGGTGCCATCGATTTAATTCTGACATGGCAGAGGTTCCATGCGAAGGTGATCGAGTCAGTAAGAGCGATCTTGCGACACTACGGTTGTCAGGATGGCTGTGTCAGATTCACGAAATAAGACCTGAGGGGAGATGGTAACCATTAGCCACGGACTCTTCTGTAGCGTTCCCTGAGAACTTATCTGATGGCTGAGACGAAGGGTGATCCGAGTCAGCGAGAGTGATTCACATGTGCACCTGTGATGAAGTGCGCTCTGCGTCGGCCTCGCAGATGCTGCCGCCATGTTACGGGGTGTATTTGGCAGCGGCCAACACAAAGGTATATGAGGTCGATTCAAAAGTGGTTATGGGATTCGGGATTCGGAGCCGGTACCACGCTTCCTTTTTTGTATCAGGGCACGACACCACTGGCATCTTCCTCTCAGCCCAGTCGGGTCTGGTTGTGGTCTCGACGGAACTCGGGATATACCACGTACTTGGTGAGCATGCCATATTACTGCAGTGCCTGAACACGTTTGTGACGACAAGTAACTTGACGTGAAGAGTCGCGTGCGCGGTGATTGAAGCGCAGTATTAAACGTCTCAGTCGCAATTACCCAGGTGTACGACCGTCACGCTCCCCTAGCCTGGTTCTCGCCCGAGTCCCCGTACCTCCAGCCATGTTCGAGGGAAGCGCACCTCCGTCCCCGAACCAGGCCCTGATGGCCCTCGCACCCCTGGACCCTGAGTGGCAGCCCATCCTCCATGCCTCAAATCAAGTGGTCTTGTACAACCCGACATCGCACGCTCTGTCTATTCACGAATCCCCCAATGTACGCGTACCAGATCGTACGAATTCTCCCTGTCCATTTTGTCACCGACCTCTTCCGCCCGGGTTCGCACATGGCGAGCATGATGAAGAGGACATGCGTCACGAAAATGGATCTCCCAGCCGAGCGTCTAACTATTTCCAATTGTTGGCCATCGCGAACGAGAGCTCTCGGCCGTCAACTCCGCCCCCCCTTGGTAACGGGGATAGGCCTTCCGCCTTTCCCCGCGAAGCGATGGCCGAGGGGTACTTCAAGGCGTTCTTCCAGGAAGAATATCGGTTGGGGATGGGAGCTAATGGAAGTGTTTACCTGTGCCAGGTTCGAGCGAGGTCCACTCGTCTTTGCTGCGCAGGCTGAACTGCAATGCTTTTTAGCATGTTCTTGATGGTAATCCGTTAGGTGAGTATTGAGAGGGACCATTCTGTCCCACTCGCTTCACCAGGTGTTCCCCTAGGACACTTTGCCGTGAAAAAGATTGCCGTTGGAGAGTCTCACACGTATCTTCTGGGTATATTGCGCGAGGTTCGTGAGATCTCCCAGGGCATTATCAAACTTCAATCGCTGGCAGATTCGATTATTGGAAACGCTCCGTCACAGGAACATCGTCACATATCATCATGCCTGGCTGGAATCATGTCAATTCTCTGCATTTGGCCCTAAAGTACCCACCTTGCAGTTGAGTTGATGGCGTTCGTCATCTCTAGAGATGGAGAGGTTGACTTGTGCTCAGCGTTCTAATGCAATGGGCGGAAGGGGGGAGGTGAGCTGTCCATAAATTTAATTTATCACCATGCTCAAAAGTCTGGATTGATAGTCTGGATGACCTGATTGACGTCCGGCTGGGCCGGCCCACTAGATTGCCTCACATGCGATCATCTACTTCTAGTCCTGAATCTTCAACTGATCCTCAGTCGCCTTCGGCGCGTATACGAGCCTTTCGTGCAATGAAGCGTGCTCCGCCAGAGGAACGGGAGCGCCTTCGGAGAGAGATGGCGGAGAGCTCAGGTAACCATGTACCTGGACGACCCAGCTTAAAGGCTGTCCATCTGTTCAGTGCCGAAGAAGTGAAGAACCTCTTCTCTGATGTGGTCGAAGGACTTGCTTTTTTGGTCTGTGCAAGTCGACCAATATCCGTGCGGGGGAAGTTAACACGTTGTTCCATAGCACGACATGTCGATTTTGCATCTTGACTTGAAGCCGGGGAACGTGCTACTGACTTGGGACGAAGGAAAGCTCATGCGAGTATCCCCATTATTTCGGTTCTTTCTTGGTGATGACATTATGCTTCTTCTAGACCCCGCGCGATGCTGTCAGATTTCGGTACGTCTCGCGACATGATCCACTCTTCCGGTTCGCGTTCCGGAAACACTGGAACGTAAGTGGTTCCACCCGCGCAATAAGAAGGTTGGTCAGACTTTTTAAACATGCTCCGCCAGATTGGAATATGCTTCGCCGGAGTCTCTTCCTTCACCTCAGACAGGATTTCTCCAAGAAGTTGATTCAAAGTCCGACATGTGGTCGTTGGGAATGATCCTTCACAAAATGCTATTTTTCCGACTGCCATATCGCTACGCCGTGGAAGGTGAGGCGAGCGCAAGGGACGAGGTGGATAAGACGAACAAGTTGGAGCAAGAAATTCTGGCTTATGCAGGGTAAGACCCAGTTCTACGTTACGAGCACGATTGACGATGGTCTCAGTTTTCGAAGTACGCCTTCCTTGGCCGCCAATTTCGAGAGTCGGCATTTGCCACGAGTATTCCTCATCTTGTTGGAAAGCCTTCTGAGCGTTAATCCGTCTGTGCGTCCGACAAGCGAGCGTATTGCTGTCGCGATGCGGGAAGGCAAGGTACGTACATAAGAAATCAGCTGGAGATCGTGTGACCCAAGGTTGGTCAACGTTTCAGTTCAATCCCGTAACATCAACGTCCCGGGCATCGTTGGGATCGCTGATTCCTGTAAGGCGGTCGCCCGATCGCGGCCGTCGGGAACTGAGCGTAGGCAGCTCGCGAGCATTACCGCCTGTTCCCACTCCCGAAACACGCCATCGCGAAACAGCTAGTCAGCGGGACGAAAGCGACGCTTCAGCGCCATCGAGCTCAATGAATGAAAAGAGCCCGCTTCTTCGTCTTCTCTCCCCCACGCCGGAGGAAGACAACCGGGGGTCTTTGGAACGAGGTCTTGCAGATGTCGGACATGCGTTAGGGATACGTGCTACACACGAGGCGCTCATAAGGACCGCGAAAGCATGCATACTGGCTGCCAAGGTAGCGTCCTACTCGTTCCGCTCGGTCGAGTTGATCGCGTATCGGTCTTTACTCGCAGGCGGTCTCGATCGCGTCTTGTTGGGATCAGGTGCGACAACGACCCGTCATGTTGGCAGCGTTAACAGTCGCTGCAATGATGGACACGGTTTCGGCGCAGTTGCAGGTCTCGATGGTGCTGGGTATGTTTCACGTGGTGATGTTGTGGGTCGTTGGACGTGGGGAGCTTCTACATGTGTGATTGTAATGTCTCTCATACCCGAAACCATGTTTAATTAATCACATCTTCGCTTGATCGTGCCTGGCTATGACACTTTTTCCTGTGTGCGTGGCATGTACTGTCGCGTACGGTGCCACTGCCTCTGATTACCGTGACATCGAGTCGAAGACTACTCCGAGTCACAAAGCTGTTGGATTGAGGGAATCGTCCGCTACGTTCAGTACACTCCTCCCATATCATGTTGAAACTAACACGAGCAGCTCGCGTGCAATAAGAGCATCAAACCCCAGAGGTACTCAGTTTGTGGATTCTAAGTTGGACGACCAGAGGTTGGTGGTCCCAGGGGTTCATCGCCGAGCGCAGGAACGAGTCTGATTACCACTTTGGTCCGGAGTTGAACTCGGCTTCAAATCCGTTTTCGTCACGAAAACTTCAAGCGACGACGTGCTGCCCAGAGGTGGCACTCGACCTTCCAAAGCAGTGTCTAGTACCGACCCGCACGAGGACATGCCAGTGCGGAAGGTCTGACGACTTGGATGACATGATCTTCGCTCTGTGCTAATGATCACCTTAAAGAGATGCAAAGATCTCTTTATCTCGTCCTCCGAGGTAGCGGACAGTCCTACCAGTCAATGGACTGATAGGGAGAGGAAAGGTTATGGACCTTGGTGGAAGAACTCACCAAGGGTAAATGGACTATCGCAAGGTAGAGGGTCTTTGGAGTAAGACAGGGAAGGAGGGGACTCGACTTGACTGTCTGAGTTGGATAAGAATCTAACTAGAGAGCAACCATGAGGGAGCTCTCCCTAAATACTTTACAGGACTGTTTGTACCTGTATAGATCTCTATCGTATATGGATAGGAATGAGTCATAGAATATGACTGAATGACTGAAAATGTTGATAAACTATAGATACTAACCAATGGCATAAGTATCTTGTTTCTATAGAGAATGATGAGACAATATAAGAGTGGAAATGACCGATGATTATACAATCATGATCTAGAACCTTGGTTATGTAATACAAGAGCAGAAAGTGAATATCAAGTTTCAACACACCTCG
>JBBPTO010000343.1:0-34034 GCA_038094155.1 Pulveroboletus cf. aberrans | reverse complement strand
CCACCCCTCTCGCTGTCCACCAGCACGTTGCTTTACAGAGTACTCCCCTTGCCCACACCCCCATGTCCACTTCGAAACCCATTGAACTTCGCCTCGCTAGGCCCAGAGCCTATGACGGGGAACCCTTTGAAGCCATCTCATGGCTTACCTCCACCCGCTCGTACATGCTCGTCAACAAAGACATCTACGACACCGATCATAAGAAGATCAGCTTTGTCCTCTCCTATATGAGCGAAGGCCCCACTAAACTATGGGCTGAGTTCAAGTGCTGCGCTGCCCTTGAGACCAACGACTTTGGTACCCTCAAGGACTTTATCAAGGAGTTCCAAGCCGCCTTCAATCGAGGCAACACTGAGCAAGCCGCTCTCTCCTGGCTTGCTACCACCCACATCGAGAAGATGACTCAACTCAATGACTATATCACAAAGTTCCTTCTCCATGTCGGGAAGGCAGGTTTCACCTATCCCCCACTCGCCGCCGATGCCGCCGCCCACTGTACCTTGATCCAATTCTTCCAGATCGGGATTCCAGTTGCTCTTATGTGTAGAATCAACTCCATGGATACCGTACCTAGCACCATCGAGAAATGGATCACACAGTCCTCCCACTTTAAGGCGCAGTGGGATGAGGAAGATGCCATTGCAAAGCAACATCGTGGAACCTCATCCATCCAGACCCACCAGTACTTGAAACCTGCTTCCAGACCTCCCCGCGACCCCGATGCTATGGACGTTGACGTTGTCCGTATCCCCAAGTTAACTCCTCAGGAACGAGAACATTGCCGAAAGGAGAACCTTTGTTTCCATTGCTGTAAGAAGGGACATGAATCTCTCTCTTGCCCCATCTTCCCTTCCACTCCCACACCACAAGTCAAGAAAGTGACTAAGGCCAAGATTTCCGAGATCCCCGAGGATCTTCCAAGGCTTCAAGAGATTGAAGATGACAATGACGATGAAGCGCCGAGGAAGACCTCCATCGGAAGGGTTGATATGCAGGGTTTTTGAAACAGGAAGTCACCACGATGCATGATTTCCCTTCTTCGTTGAGTGCCAATGTACTAGTAAACGCTAAAGACAAGCAATCGATGAGAATTCCCATTCAACTCATCGACCCCTCGCACACAATGAAAGCCGTCGACACTTTCGCCATCGTAGACAGCGGTGCAGACATCAACTGCATTGACTGGGGCTTTGTTTGAAAACATTGCCTACCCACCACTCGCTTAACCACGCCAATTCCACTTCATAATGCAGATGCTTCCATCAATCAAGGAGGGTCTGTACGCTTCACTTGCATGCTGTTTTCCAACATTGGAGGGATAGCCCAACGTTCTGAGTTCTATGTCATAGACTGCAGGAACTCCAATGTCCTTCTTGGTATGCCATGGCTAACCAAGACCAACCCAGTAATCAACTGGACCACATGTACCCTTCACATCCCCGAATCCAAGGACGAATCGAAGGCTCTATATGAGGCCTTCTCCACTGACACCAAGTGCCATTACGATCATCTCAATCGTACTGCCCCTCAACCACCTCGTCATCACATGATCCATGAGGTCTATAACGAACGCCTCTGGGATTACTGGAGTCGGCCTACTGAGACCAAATTCACCATCAACCATGTCCTGGACTACCACTACCAACATGGGATGTCCACCAACCGTCTTTACAAAGCTGGAGGATATATTATCCCCAACTTCAACTTCATCGCCCGAGTCAGCACTGCCACTGAGCTCGCTGCCGCCGCATTGCCTGAAAAGGCTCCCATCATCCTTCCAAAGGAATATGAGGACTTCAAGGAAGTCTTCTCCAAGGAAGCAACCGACCACATACCCCCCTTGCGTCCTTATGATCACGAAATCAACTTCAATGATACCTTCGTCCCTAAGATAGGGAAAATCTACCCCTTGTCCCCCGATGAACGCACAGCTATGGAAGATTTCCTTGAGGAAAACCTCAAAGCCGGAAAGATCCGTCCCTCGAACTCACCCCAGGCCTCACCCTTCTTCTTTGTCAAAAAGAAGGACAGCAAACTCTGCCCTTGTCAAGACTACCACTATGTCAATGAACACACCGTCCAGGATGCCTATCCCCTCCCCCTCGTTTCCGACCTTGTCGATAAGCTCAAAGACGCCAAGGTCTTCACTAAGTTTGATGTCCACTGGGGCTATAACAACGTCCACATCAAGGACGGCCACCAATGGAAAGCGGCCTTCATCACACACAAAGGCCTCTTTGAACCTACTGTCATGTTCTTCGGTTTGTCCAACTCTCCCGCGACGTTCCAACATTTTATGAATGATTCCTTCCATGATATGATTGCTGAGGGCTGGCTTGTCATCTACATGGATGACCTCCTGATTGCTTCTCCTGACGAAGCCACCCACACCGAACATACCTGCCATGTCCTGGAACGTATGAAGGAGTTGGATCTCTACCTGAAACTGGAGAAATGCACCTTCGCTACCACCAAGGTTGAATACCTCGGCCTCATTGTCAAACCCAGTCAGATCGCCATGGATTCCATCAAGCTTGATGGGATTGCATCCTGGCCCGCCCCCACCACGCCCAAGGAGGTACGATCCTTCTTGGGATTTGCCAATTTCTACCGTTGGTTCATCCCCGACTACTCCTCTGTCGCTTGCCCTCTTCTTGATCTCACCAGGAAGAACCTCACCTGGAACTGGACCCCAGAGTGCGACATGGCCTTCCGCCATTTGAAGGACCTATTCTTGTCCAAACCCGTCCTTCAGCTCCCAGCTCCCACTCTCCCTTTCGCTATCGCCACCGACGCATCCAAGTATGCTACCGGTGCAGTCCTCCTCCAGACTGATGACAACAGTGATTGGCACTCCTGTTCTTACAGATCCTCCTCATTCTTCTCCGCAGAAAGGAACTATGATATCTACGACCATGAGCTCCTTGCCATCCTCCGTGCCCTTAAGGATTGGTGTCAATACCTCCGTGGCGCATCCTTTCCTGTCCAGGTCTTCACAGACCACAAGAACCTGATGTACTTCTGTACTGCTTAGAACTTGAACCGCCGTCAAGCACAATGGCTCCTTGACCCTGGAGATTACGATCTCAAACTCTGCCACGTCCCCGGGAAGCTTCTTGCCACTCCCAATGCCTTGTTACGTCGTCCTGACCTCTACCCCACCTCTGACCCCGACAACGAGTCCACCACACTCCTCCCACCATCGATGTTTGTCCAACTCATCAATAGTTCCCTCTGAACCCTTATTGAGGATGCCTCCAAGTCGGACCCCTTTGTCCTTAAAACCCTCCAATCCATTGCAAACAACGTCCCCTCAAACCTCCGTGCCCGTCTCTCCGACTGGCAACACCGTGACGGCATGCTCCTCTACAAGGATCGCATCTACCTTCCCACCAAAGACCTTCAACAGAAAGTGCTACTTCACTGCCATGATCACAAATCCACCGGTCACCCCGGATATCTCAAGACCCGTCAATTGGTCTCCTCTGAGTTCTGGTGGCCCGGTCTTGCCCATTACGTGCGCAAGTATGTCAAAGGTTGTGCCACGTGTCAGGCCAACAAGGCCAACACACACCCCACTGTACCCCCACTTACCCCCATTCGCTCCTCCTGCACACGCCCCTTCCAGCAGATCTCTTGCGATCTGATCACTGATCTCCCCGTGTCACCTGCGGGCTTTGATTCTCTATTGGTCATGGTCGACCATGGGCTTACTAAGGGGGTAATTCTATGCCCCATTATGAAAACCGCCACTGCCGAGGGTATCGCAACCCTCTTCTTCCACAAAGTCTACTGCTGTTTCGGTCTTTATGAAAAGATCATCTCCAATAGAGGCCCACAATTCACCTCTACCTTCGCTAGAGAGCTCGGAAAGCTCTTGAACTACGACCTCGCCTTGTCCACCACATACCACCCCCAGACTGATGGGAAAACCGAACAAGTCAACCAGGAGATTGAGACCTACCTTCGGATCTTCTGTGGGAATAACCTGTCCTCATGGCACAAACTTCTGACACATGCCAAGTTCGCGCACAATCACCGTCCACACTCTGTAATGGAAAAGTCCCTGTTTTACCTCATGATGGGCTACGAACCCTGTGCCCTACCTTCTATTGTCCCCAATACCAAGGTCTCTGCGGTCGAAGACCACCTTAAGTCCCTCACTGCCTCCCGAGATGAAGCTCTCGCTGCCCACGAACTTGCTTGCCAAACTATGGCCCAGCGTACCCAGTCCAAGTTCCAGCCCTTCGTCAAAGGAGACAAAATCTGGCTGGAAGCCCGCAACCTGAAGTGGAACATCGTCAACCCTAAGTTCACCCCCAAATGGGAAGGACCCTTCTCCATCATCGAAGTCCTGTCCCCCATCACCTACCACCTAAAGCTCCCGTCCACCTGGAAGATCCATTCGGTCTTCCATGCTTCTCTCTTGTTGTCATATCACAAAAACGACGTACACAGCCCTAATTTCACACGACCACCCCCAGACCTTGTAAAAGGCAAAGAAGAGTATGAGATCGATAAGATCTTACATCACCATGGAACTCCGTCCAACCGTTCCTTCCTGATCTGATGGAAGGGCTATACTGCTGAAGAAGATTCATGGGAACCCAAGTGGAACCTGAAGAATTCTAAAGCCGCCCTGATGGATTATAAAAACCATCACCCCTCCGCTTTTCCCCCAGCTCCTTCACCTTCATCCACCCTCAAACATGACAACATTCCTACTCCGCAACGTCGCCTTCGTCACCGCTGACATTGAAGACTCCCCCACCTCCGTTATTGACTCCCTGTCTACCAAATCTACCATAGAAGACACCTTTTCCGAGGTCTCCACCCTCGTCGAAACTGTTACCAATGAGAACCGTCCTCCGTCTCCCACTCTTGCTGATGCCGGTTGGAACAGCCTTCCTCCGGATTCCCCGTTCTGTGCTCCTCTTGTGGAAATCCCTTGTCTTCCCACACCACGTCCCGTCCAAGCTGTGGACCTTCCTATCCACGCCCACCGTCTCCGTCCCCAGGCTATCCCCTTCCCATACATTGCCACCTTCCATAACCACATCTATGATCGCCATATGGCTATTCCCATCAGTGCCCACCTTGATATGGGCTCTACCCTCTACTGTCTCATGCACCTCTTATGGCAGATCGGCTGTCTTAACTTCATCAACCATCCCACCGCCGTCGCCATCCTCGGTGAAGCCAACACCGAGCTTGACATCCTCGCCCACCAGTTAGAACTCGGAGAGTTCCTGGAAGACCTTGACCGTTACCTCGCAGAGACCAATGCTCAACATTCTGAGCCGTTGCCTGTACCCATTCCTCCTATCGCTCCCGTCACCACCCCATGTACTCCGTCTATCCCATCTGCATCCTCGTCCCCTCTTGACGAGGAAACCATTGCTTTCATAGACCAGACGGATCTCCATCACTGCGAAAACCGAGGAGAAGTCGTCCTCACCCAGGATAACCCATGCTACCCCCAGGCTTGCTTTCAATGCCACCGCTTCAGGCATTTTCGGGACCGTTGCCCTGAATACCTTTGTCCCACCTGTCTTCACTTCCAACCCGGACATAGTCAATGAGAGTGCCCTCTCCGACGCCCTACGCCTAGGCCCTCTCCCTCTACCTCACCATCGTCTCATAGATCCTCCCGCCACTTGTCCTCATCGTCATCATCCTGAGGAACTCCACCGCAGAGTCCTACGACCCAGCATGTGCGACAAACTGTTCATTTCCCTACCAGACAATGCTCCACACCCATACCATCGTCCTCCCAGGAGCCCCTGCCTATTGACGAGAGAGAGGACTATGCAGACTTCGAGTTCAACGATGCCACCATGTCGAACATGACCGGAGAACCCTACAGGAATTATAAAGATTTTTGAAGTCGGTGACTTCAAGTCTACTAAGGGGGTAATGTTACGATCTATCCCGGACTACGCTTTTCCTTGACACTTAGCGCTTACATATGCATGGGTATAAGTCCCAACTTGGACGTTCTTTTCTTTTCATCGCTGACTATGATACCATGACTCACCATCCACTCCCATCGCACTTCACATGCCCTTATCTCACTTGCCCAGTCAGCAATTCCTTCCATCGTATTCCTTCACGTTCCATGCCTACCCTGAACTTTCATATGTATATAAACCCACGTCGTCGCACCTATGCTCCTCAGTCTAGTTTTACTGTGTTTTACCATTCCTCTCGTCACTGCTGGAATACATTGTTGTTCCCACTCCTCGATACAGGCCCAAGGGTAGCCTTTAATACCTTCTTGCTCTTTGTCGACAACCCTTGATCAGGAAGTCTCCATCGTCAACCTCGTCTCCGAGGTCTCCTTGTCACGACTGCCTATGCGGGAGTTACCACCGTTAACTCGGTAGTCCTTGTCGTCTGTCCTTGATCGCAGGCAGACTCCCTTGTCCACCATTAACTCGGAAGTCCTTGTTGTCTGTCCTCAATCGTAGGCAGGCTCCCTTGTAGACGTCTTGCAATCGTCAAGCTCTGTCACCACCTTGTCCACGGTTAAGACCGAAGTCCTCACGGTTCTATGCCCACCCATCCCCAGGTCGGCCGTAACACTTACTAAGTAGAACGATCAACTCCGAGATGCTCCGGAGTGGAGTTGAGGGACTTGATGTGCGTTGACCTCAGAGTTGTAGTGGGCGACCTCGGAGATGACTGGAGATCGGAGGTGTTACATTTTGACATTTGTTACAGTCACTTTCACATCCTTCCAACACCTTTAACCCTTTTGACACTTCTGACAACACTTAGAATGTTTGACACTCTGAATGTGATCCTTCTGAGTTCAGAATCTCAGAATTGCAGAACCTCAGAACCATGCTGGAACAGCGGAAACTCAGAACTTGAAACCTCAAAAGCCTGAAAGCCTGAGAGTTCAACCAGAACTTTGTTTAGAAGCCCTTCCTGTTTGAATGGTATGTTATGCTATGCATTCCAGACTCTTTCAGAATGTTCCTATTTCTTTCAAGCATCACCCAAGACCCTAACATCATTTTATCCCCTTACCCTACCCATGTATCATCTTCCATTCTTTCACACCATGCCTCCTCACCTGATTCTGATGGTATCCTCATGGACATCTAGATTAGTGTTCAATAGGCACAAACATGTAGACCAGTATATAAAGGACAAGAATACAGCCACCAGAGGGCAGTCTTGTTCTCTTGGTATTTTCCTCAGCATCTACAGTGTCAACTTATTTTCCCCCTTTTCCTGACTAGTGAAAGTGGCCTAGAAAGCCTTAAGTGGTTCTCAGTTGTATCATACCCCTCTCAGTCATTCTCTTCTGCTAAATGAATCCATGATGTCTATGACTGTGAAGTCCTTGCTGTAATCTGTGCCCTGAAATCCTGGAGACACTACCTCTTTGGCTTAATCACTAGAACCTCATGTATTTCAGGCAACCACAAAATCTGAATTGCTGGCAAGCCCACTGGCTCCTTGAGCTCACAGATTTGGACCCTGCTGAGATAGCCTGTCTTGAAAGGATTTGTTGTACTTGCAGATGTATTTGATACTGCCTTGCCATGTCCTTTTGAAGAAAATTGTATTCCTCACACTTTTCTAAGATTTATTTCTGCAAGGACAGCATTATGGACATGATCTTGAGTAAGATTGGCCATGATAGTACATTGTCTACTGTTGTAAGTTCAAACTTGTTGAACAGGGTGAAAACATGATTCATGTTCTTCATAAACTGTTCTACATGGTCAGTTCTGATTTTGACATCTTTATGATAGGTTTAAAAGCTAAACTGAGCTCATATTCCTAAGTCTTGGGAGGAATTTTGAAAGGCAACCCAAGCATCATGGATTTTTAAGTTTATGATGTTGTTAGAAGATGCTTCTGTGCCATCTACAATTTGTCTTGCAGTGATGTTTGTTCCAATAGACATGTAGACGTTGCCACATGCTGCCATTGGGCAGACGGCAGTTTGATCTACTTGCATTAATGATTCCAACTTAAGTGCAAGTGCCTTCAGCAAGTTCCCAATGGTTGAAAGCCATTAGAAAATCCTTTATTCTATCTGTTCATTTAGAATAGATATTGTGACAAGTTAGAACAAGAACTTGACTCAAAAGAGTTGCATTAGTTTGATGAGAAGCAGAATCTGTGAAAAGTTAAGCCAATTTAATTTTGGCTAGAAAGAATGATGTTAGCAAAATGTTGACATCATCAAACATGTAATGATTAAAAATGGTTTGGAAGTCTGGTCATCCATTATTAGATCTTTGATCAGTGTCAACTGATTTTTCTGGTTTTCTGAAATTATTCACAATGTCCATGTGGTTGATGTTCAGTTAGATCAGAGATTTTGAGTGTCCCTGGTTCTTGAGTTGTATAGTGTGGGAGAAGTTGGTGCTGTTTAAGTTCTGCACAGATTGTTCCTCAGAGGTTAAGTATTGCCCTTTTAAAGCTTTTTCTTCTTCTTGCACTTTGATTCTTGATCTTTTCTCATTTTCCATTCTTTGGTTTGAAGTTCTTTAGATCTTGATTAATCATGGAATCAGATATTTTTGTAAAATGATGCCATTTTGACATTTGTCTCAATGAAGTTGCATCAAAGTCTGTATAGCATGTCTTTGCAAAGTAATGCAGACTTGGCAAAGAATCATTGGAAAGAATCCTAGCTCAAACCAATACATTCTGAACAGAACAGATGACATAAGGAAATTTTGAGAAAAGTAGACAGATAGTTGAAGAAAAATTCTAAAGGGTTGGTTTAAGTCAGAAGAAGAATAAAAGATTTATAGACAAGATAGAAGATGCCAAACAGAAGGCACATATACATATGTGAAAAAGTGAGATGCCTACATTTTTCATTGCCAAAAATCACAGCTTTCCTTTTCTGTAGTCTTCAATAATCTCTTTCAAAACACTTATCCAAGGCTGCATCCTTGAAACTCGGGTATATTTGCAGATGTTCTTTATCAATACCTTGAATTATGTGATGTCAAAGGACTAAAGATGTAAGAGATTTCCAATGAAGACAAAGATGTTGTTGATACATCATGACTAGCATCATTTCATGTGTTGTACTCTCCTCATATTCTTTGGTATGTCTCCAGTCATCATTTTCTACTTCCATATTAGAATAGAGATTGAAGGAAGAGTATGTTGCATCTGGGATTGCAATTATTGCTTTGAATAGCCTCAAATACAAACCAGTGAGCTTGGATCTGATGGGTTTCACAATCACAATCAATCAGGAATGCCCAATGTTACACTCAGCCTGCATAGAGACAAGCACAGACCTTGATAAAAACTGGAATCAATGGTTTCAAGGTTTCAAGAATATGATGATGGTTTTGTCAAATCAAAAATCAAGGGTTGAGCATAGCAAGACACTCAACAAGGGTTTGAGGGTATAGGTATACAAGGGTAAATGTATTTTTTAATGTTCAGCAAGGACAGCTATCATCTCCAGCTTCAAGGATCATTCCTCTACATGCATGTGTTATGACTATCTCAGG
The DNA here is from genome assembly GCA_038094155.1 of Pulveroboletus cf. aberrans. Taxonomy (NCBI): domain Eukaryota; kingdom Fungi; phylum Basidiomycota; class Agaricomycetes; order Boletales; family Boletaceae; genus Pulveroboletus; species Pulveroboletus cf. aberrans. Next base: position 24,531 of record JBBPTO010000343.1, on the reverse strand, counting down.
TAGAGGGTAGGTGTAGCCCCTAAAAAGGGTCTGAGCACTAAGGACAAAGGAGAATAGGGCAAGCTGTTCTACAAGAATGAGGTGTGAGAGTTCTAAGTGAACAAGGTGTTCTCCTTGCTCTGTCTCAATAATCAAAAATTGAAGAGAACTAGACTGCCCAATAATGTAACATCACTGGGTGGCAAGAGGTTCACTAAATAGTGTAGTCTCAAGAGCACTTCAAAGTCTCAGAAAGTCAAGGGTTTCCCAAAGAGGGACTAGAACAAGAAACTGGGAGTGAGACAAAGACCTGGTGTATTGATGTACACTAAGGAAAGGTCTAGCTTGGAGATACAAGTACAGGGTGAGAAGGTTTGTATAGATATCAAGGGAGTTCAGGGTAGGTAAGGATGGAGTTACTGACAGAGTAAGTGGAATTGCATGAAATGTGATGGAAATCAGATGATGAGTCATGGTATCATGAAACTGTGATAAAATAGTTTTCATAGAAGATCACAGAACCTTCTGAAATATTTCTGATGTGACTGGTCATGTAATCTGAAGTCAAGTGACTTTCATTTGTACATGAGAAATTTTAAGAAAACAACAGAAAAATAGAGGGAAAGAGAGGAAAAAAGTTGTATCATAATGGTTTTAATTTTTTTTTGAAATATTCTTACATCTGTCTTGCAGAGAGATGGGGTTTTCATTTTGGGGTTCCTTCATGCTCTTTTCATCCTGATTGTATGTTTTGGTATTGCTCTATGACAAGCCTAGTACAACTGATAGACTTTATAAATTCTGTTGGGAAGACATTAGTCACCTCTTATTTGACTCTGTATTTCTGATAAATACTGGTTCCTATCCTACACCACCACCTTTGAGGGCAAGGTCACAATTTTTAATTGTGGCATGCATAGCATGAGACTAGAGCCCATCAATGAGGAGGTTGAACTTTCATCTAGTTATTAATATTTAAATACTGGTTCTAACCTTTCAAAAATTTAATTACTCGATCAGAAAATATAGAATCCCTCTTAGAATATCTGCAAACATTTGATGGTTCAAGCAAGCACAAATGTTACAACAGTAAGCAGAGTCACCAGGATTGTTATCTAAGGTCCTTCAGGAATTGAATTATCTTTACAACAACAACAACAACAATCCATTCCAGCCACTCCCTCTCCAACACTTGCCTCTGAGGAAGATTTTTTTGGTGGACTTGATTATATAGGAAGATTTTTAATTTGGTATGTTTCTTCACAGAGCTTCAGATTAGGATTATCAACTGGGACCTCACTGCTTGAAAAGGTAGTTCTATCAATACTCACAAATTGATTCTCATTCTGAAAAAGGCTATCTGTATATCAGACTGGGTATTTCCTGGAGTATCACTTTTCTCCCCTTGTATCTGATGTACTATGCTCTTGGAAAGAGGACAAGCATATTGGTGTAACTTCAATGAGAAAATCCTGGTTGTTGAAAAATTGACAGAATATTTTCTTGGACTTTATATCACTAAACCATTTTATCTAGTGGTCAAGACCAGTGACATCACAGAGGTACACCCAAGGGCCCCAGGGAAAGTGCCTTGCACTTGATGCAACCAGTATTTTTTGTGAAGAAAAGCTCATATATGCACTGGCAATAACAATCAAATCTACAAGAAGAATTCTCAGGACACTTTATTAGCCTACTAAGGATCACCCTTTTTCATCATGCCAAATCACCTTTTTGCACATCTCAAGCAATAACATTTCATATCAGGTTGTAATGCTGAAATTCCACTCCTTCAAGCAACATGTCCATTGTTTTTCCATTCTTTCCTGCTCCTACCATCTTAGCCCAGACATTCACAATTTCCATCTAGAGCCTATGCTGGTTCTTCCAGCCCTCTGTTTAATAGATGATGGGGTCTCTATGAATCTCAATCTCCACAAATGTTGAGGCATTCCAGGTCAAGAAATCATATCATCAGAAATTTCAACATCTCATGTATCCAAGGCAATGGCAAGTGGTAACTTTAAAGAAGAAAATATTCTAGAAATGGAGGAAGAATGGGTCCAACTGAAACAACTCAGAACTAATAGAGGCTCTATGACAGATAGTCAATAAAAGAAACTAATATACAAAGAAGCTTGTATACTGTAGCCAAAAGACAATATCTGTAATGATTGATTTCACAATAATAAAATGTGGTTAATAATTCACAAGCCATTGCTACCAGCAGCTGGGATGATAGACTTACTTCCTGTTACAAAGCATTGCAAAGCCTGTTGTAGATTTAACAGGGTAATGCTTGAAATTTCACACATTGTGATTTCAACACTTGTGTATGTAGGCTGCTCTTGAAAACATTATTACCATGATGCACTTGAAGCCTTACACATCTGAGTTGTGCTGCATTTTCATGCACCCATGTTCAATAAGCAAGCAGCAAGAACATGGTCCTTGTATTCCCATTTCAAGTGTTTTGACAGCAGAACATTGTTGGTACTACTGTATAGTGGTAATGCATCAGAAATCACATATGATATGCATTGTTTGACAAGGTTCCTTCTGTAATGCTTCTCAGCTACCAGTGTTTCACAGCGCTTCCGGTCAGTTATTGAACAAGGCAATCAGTGATGACAAGCTGTGAGATTGTATATAAGAACAACATTCTCTCTGCTGAAAAGAGTTTCCATCTCAGACCATGCATCCTCTGCACATGAGGGAGGCTAAACTAGTGAAGTGGCACACAGGTAATCTGTTCATATATTCTACAGCATTGTAAATAGTAAAAATTCTCACATAGGGACTGCCCAAACATAGGTCTGCAGCCATTGACCACCTGAAAAGATAAACCCTCCTCATCAAACCACCGAAGGGGATGGGGACAACATAAGGGAACTGAGCCAGGGAAGTATTCACAATATTGAAATGGATGCAGTGACAGAAAAGGGATGGGGCTTTGTGACTGTGGATCACCTGTATGAAAGCTTACGCAGTGTATCCGATGCCCCTCCTGATGACGAGAGGGCATCAATGTCACTCTATTTCACTTGCACTGCTGTCACTCACTAGCCTGCAGCAAAGGAGATTGGGAGCCCACTCGCCCCTGCACTCCAGCTCGCCTGTGGGGATCGAAGTTCGGACCGTCTTATGGCACCCAGAGACAGCCTGCATGCACTACCGTTAGGATGGAATATAATAAGTTGGACAGGCCAATCTCACTATAGATTTATGATCCGATAGATACGAGGGCCGATTGCGACAACACATGGGATATGAGCCGGCGAAGTTCAGGCAAGGAATCGAACGATCTACGAGTTGGCTGGCGGCAACGAATACAACAATGACAGCGATGGGGAGGGGAGGAAAAAAACGCAGGTGCATGTTATATGCGTTGTGGTGGATCGGCGAGTCGAAGAGAGAATGAAATTGTGCTAGCAAATAGCACCACCTGCCCTGTATAAAACTCGATGCTGCAACCCGACTCGGATATGGAATGTTTCGAGTTGCAATACGGTGACAGTGGTATCCTGGATACTCACCCATCGACTGCGATAACGCGTCCTGACGGGTGTGTCATCGGACCAATATCATCCGTCTGCTACTGAGGACCGGAAGACTTGAACTCCGCAGAATTTCTCTAGTTGGGGATGACCACTGGGGTTACGATATGAAGTGCTCCCGGTGTGACACCAGCGTTCCAAATCCGATGGGTGCGGGATCAGGGCTCCGTGAGCTTCCTTAGAAGAACCGTGATCATTAATCCTGTTGACGAACCCTTATGACGGATTTTGAGGTGTTTAAGAGGGTTTTAAATGCAGACTTACACCACGAGCAGTACTAGCTCCTGATGGGGAATCCTATATGATGCTTTACCACACCCGATCCAACAGGTACTGGTGAACAGAGTGAAATAAATATTCTCAAAATGTGTCCAATGGGTGATGAAATTTTTTTACAGGTAGCAGAATGGTGCATGATCCCACGGTTCAATTATTGCCATGCTACTGTCGTCGTGTCGCTATCATGGACATCGTGGTCCCTGTTGCATTGGTGGCCATCCTGGGCTGTATCACTGCCATTGCTGTCATTGTCACGTTGTGGTCACAGTTGCAGCTCCAGCATTGCCAAGCTGTCATTGTGAAGCTGTCAAAAGGTCTGTCGCTGTCGTGGCACCAAATTTAGAGATACATCTGTAACACATGCCTAAATCTGGCTTATTTGACTTAATTTGACTTTGCAATGTTTCAAACCTGACACAGAGTTTGAAGTTGACCCTCTGTTTTGTCAAAAAGTGATTTAAATGAGTCTTTTAATATTTTGGAGTGTACAATGATCACACCCTTAAACCTATTCATATATGATCATTCATTCTTCCACAGCCTTGCACATCAGACATGTACAAGGCTGTAGCATTCTTCCATATAATCTACAATATATTAGATACATGCACAGACATCATGGACACCTTAGATTAGTGTACAATATGTACAAACCCCATGTAGTATATAAAGGATGTGAATCAATCCACCAAAGGACAGTCTTGTTCTCTTGGTGTTTCTTCAGCATCAAAGACAGTGACTCATTCATCTCCTTGCCTGAAAAGCAACCTAGAGCCTTTAGTGGTTCTGAGTTGTTTCATATATCTGTCTGTTTGAAAGTTCACCCACACACTCTCCACCTTTGCTGATCTTGAATTTCTCATTCTGAAGGACTGGAAAGATGGGGATCAAGTTTCCCCAAAGTTCTTGATCTTCTTCAACAACATCCAAGAAGCTATAAATGCTGCCAAATTCTTACAGGATCACCTGCCTCCTTATGTACACAGCACAATCCAATGGTTTGATTTTTCTTTCATGGAGAAGTCTTCTAACTGGGTGATTGAGGTGTGTAACACATTGAAATGTGATCTGTTATTTTCTGCTAATGCTTCAAAGACTTCTCAAGCATATGTCAATGTCATAACTTCCTTTTCCATGTTAAGCCATAGTCACTATTGACAAGGAGGTGGTGGCTTGCATAGTGTTTGTTTAAGAGGATGGCAACAAGAAAACCCCCAATCAAAAGCTGTGTTTGCTCCAGTGCCTCAAGGACTTTGTTGACCTGGACAGACAGTTGCATGATTACAGATTGAATATAGATTACAATGACTGATTATCTTGCCAACACTGATAATATGTTGAGCTAATCACACAGTCACACGAGTATGGATAATATGCTATATAAATGGCTTGAAAAAAAACCATGAAGTTAGGTTTTTCTCTGTATATTTTCAAATCCTGCTGATCATGTGCAAGTTGAACTGATGTGGCTGATACTGTTTAACAATGTCATCTTTCAGCCAATGCTGGGTTCTGACTTTCAATTTGTTCATAGTCACTTAGATCCTTCTGCTGCTGCACTAGCATGTTACCTCAACTCCTCCAGCAGTGGTGGGAAGGAGCATGGGCTATCACCCAATAAGCCACCATTCCTTTCAGACCTCCTACTGATACTCATTGGCACTCCTGCTTCAACAGCCTCTGCAACTTTGAGTTGCCCTTACATGACTGGACCCCCTCTGAAGATAATGATCTATATCTACCCACCAAGCAGGATATGGAAGTCTCCCTTGACCTTGTACCAGCACTATTCCATTCTGTATCCATTCTCCAGGTGCTGACCCCTCTGTTGCCAATACCTGTGCCACAGTCTGGTAGAATTTTCTTCCTACAGAACTCACTAGACTGACTGCAACCCCAGAATCCCTTAGAAGCCTATGGATCTAATGCTCAACCCTCTGACACCCTTTGATGGTAACACTGCCAATTTAGAAGAATGACTAGATGCTGTCCATGCCTACCTTCTAGTTAACTGTGAGACATACAAGAATAATAACAGGAAAGCATCCTTTAACCTCTTGTATATGACACTTGGATCTGCTGAAGTTTGACCTAAGACCTTCTGAAGAAAGGCCATTGCTGCTGAGAGCATTGATAAATGGTCCGACTTCATTGACATCTTCAAGAAATCTTTCATCAGATAGGATGAAACAGCCAATGCACTCACATGATTGTTATTTGCATATATGACCAAAGATGCTGAACCCCCAGCATCATTGACTTTAACATCAAGTTGCAAGCCTACAATTTGGGAATTTTGGCCACTGACAGTGTTCTCATCTTGTTTTACCAACTTGCCATTGCATCCCCTCTCAGCACTCAAATCCTCTCCATGGAGGATGTCCCAGAAACCATTGAAGATTGGTAAAAGCACACAATCTCCTTCCAAAAACAGTGGAAGAGAGCAACCCTCATTGCTGAAGCTCACAAAAAAGGACAACCCCTTTCTATGCCTACATCACCCCATCACCATTGAAACCACCCCATGACTTCAATGTCATGGATGTTGACACACTCTCTGCCTGCCCTCAGAAACTCACCCCAGAAGAATGAGAATGCTGCAGTCAGAAAGAACTTTGCTTCCACTACAGAAAACCTGGGCATGCCACCCAACAATGCCCTGACCTTCTGAAACCTTCTATCAAGAAGATGATGAAAAAGTAACCCAAGGATCTCCTCATGTTGAAAGAATGTGAGTACAATGAAGAAGAGGAAGTGGTTTGGAGAACAACCACCTTTTACTTCACAAATTTTCAGAATGGAGGACAGCCTTGACATCTGCCACCTCTTACCCCATGTGTGCTCCTGTACTTGTATCACATGTGATGAAATCTATGCAGATACCCATTAAACTGATTGCACCCTCACACATGTTATAAACCATTGAAATCCATGCCCTGATCAACAGCAGTGTGGATATCAATTGCATTAACTGGGACTTCACTTAAAATAGCAAACCTTCAACCACACAACTTGAGGAACTATTCCAAGTCTGCAACCTTGACATTTTCTCAAATAAGAAAGGCAAGTCTCTTTCTTCACTATGTTGTTTGTCAACATTGAAGGAATTGCTAAAAATGTCCTTTTCTATGTCATGGACTGTGGGCAACAGAATGTTATCCTTGGATTGCCCTGGCTCAAGGCAGTCAACCCCCTTATTGATTGGTTGAGACAGACCTATACCATCTCTGAGTCTCTCAATGAGTCAAATGACTTGTACCAGTTTATGTGGCTTGTTACAGCTGACCTGGACAAGGACAGGTGTAGAACCTTTTAGGGCTTCAGACTTAACCATGGACAAAGAGCGACAGTGCTTGATGATCACAAGATGTCTTCAAGGAGCCTATCTACTAGTGAGGTTTGGCAACGAGGGGTGCTACCAAGCTAACGGCTGCTGAAGGTACTGCCGAGTTAATGGTGGACAAGGAGTCTGCCTACTGTCAAGGACAGACAATGAGGACTTTCCTTTGAAGGGTGGTAATGAAGGGACCCCTATGCGAGGTCGATGACAGAGACTTTCCACTTAAGGGTGGTTCACAGTGAGCAAGAGGGTATTAAGGCTACCCTTGGGCCTGTATCATGAAGTAGAAACAGTGGTGTATTCCAGCAGTGATATAAGTTCAAGGAGGTGAAAGGTGAAAGGTAAGACTAGACTGAGGAGCATATGTGCAACAATGTGGGTTTGTATATGTAAGGGAATCTAGAGCAGGCATGGAATGTAGAGGAATATGGTAGAAGGAGTCACTGACCAAGCAAGTGGAACAGAATTGCACAGAATGCGATGAAAGCAGATGATGAGTCAAGGTATTATAGTCAGTGATGAAAAGAAATAAACATTCAGATTGGGACTTATACCCATGTGTATGTAAGTGATAAGTTCAAGAAAAAGTGTAGTCCGAGGTAAACTGTAACATGGCTGATCTCAAACAACACAACTTCCACTACCCCACTACCACACTCAAGGAAATAATGGTTTATCAAGTCTACAAGAAAAGGCTCTTTGATTACCTCCTGAAGGATGAGGAATCCAACCTCATTACTATAGCAAAAGTTTCACTGACCTCCATCATGTATGTAGCTGACTTTGAATCCCACTTTGCCCCCCTCAGAATCAAGTTGCATGCAAAATTTGTAAAAAAAAGTTACCACCACCATCAAACTTGCTGCCATGAGTGAGAAAGCTGAGCCCAAGACTCTGCTCCCCCCAAAATATGCTGAGTTCTCTAAAGTCTTTATAAAAGAAGCATTTGACCATGTTAAACAAATTGTCTACTGGCAGCATGTACTGAGTGCATCAACATGGAAAAGAGGCCAGGACAACTCCAACTAAAAACCATTTGAACCTTGGAATTTCACTTTACCTTGGGACTGGACACTCATGGAACACAGTGACTTGGTCATGCATTGGTATCCCAGACTTCATATCACCTGTGCTTTGGGTGGTCTCTTCTACTAAAGCTGCAGTCCCTAAAAAAGTTATTCTTGACTGGTCATGGCAGTGGAACATATGTCCTTCCAATGTCCTAACCTCCTAAAACCTTCTGTTAAAAAGATTGTGAAGAAGAACCCTGGAGATCTTTCTGAATGTACATATGATGATGAAAATGTGGTTGGAAGAATGACCACCTTGGATTCAAAGGATTTTTAGAATGGAGTACTGCCTTGATGTAAACTGCCTTCTATCCTCTGTGTTCTTCTGTACTTGTATCTCATGCAATGAAATCTATGCAGATCCCTGTTGAGCTCATTGTACCCATGTATACTCTGAAAACCCTCAAAACTTATGCCCTGATCAACAGCAGTGCAGACATTGATCGCATTGACTGAAGTTTCATTCACAAGAAAATACTCCCTATGTCCCAACTTAACAAGCCATTCTTGGTTTGTAACATCAATATGTTTACAAACAAGAAAGGCAAGGTGTCTTTCTCACCCATGCTCTTTGTCAATATTGAAGGGATCAAATACTCCTCAGTTGCAAGCCCTCTGATCAACCTGACAAAGAAGAACTTTGCATGAAATTGAACTTTCATGTTGTCATATCCTGTGCAACCAAGTTAACTCCAACCTCCAGAACAACTCTGCCAATACCTCCGGTGACTTCTCACCAAACTCCTAACCTCTGAAACTTCAGACATATCATAGATACCCTTATGTACTTCCCTTGTTCCATATTTAGATTAGTCTTGCTCCTCTGTTTCCTCTGACCCTGTGCAGCACAGCTCCAGTGAACTGCACTACTGGTGCACTGCTCTGGTTATGACTTCTCTGACTCTGTCTTACCTATTTACATAGCCTCTGTCTTTCCTCCATATATATACTCTGACTCTGTTTGTAGATAGCTCCAGCCTGAATATCATCATAGACTCCTCCTTCTATCTCTCTCTGAGTTCCTCCAGTGCATCTCTGACAAGAAGGCCATGACAGTGCAGAGATGTGACACACAATCATGTGTCAAGCCTTCACCCCTCTGGATGCTATCCTTCAGATATCCAGCCATCTCTGACCACTCATTCCCCCTTGACCTCCAATCTCTGACCAGAGTTTGAGCAGAGGAGATCTGGTCTTAACACATATGCCAGAAGTCCTTTGGTGAGTTGAAGGTGTTATTCCTTGTGAAACCAGTTCTCCACCTCTCTAATATCTCATGACCATTCACCAACATGACATTATAAGAAATCATGGAACAGGTTCCATTCACAAGAAAGCTGAAGGTCAACCCAAGTGTCATCTGTCCGATCTGCATCATTCATCCAATCTGAGCTTTCTGGATGTGAGTTGGTAAGTCCAGTTTTGTCATTTTTGTATTGATTTCCACCCTAAAAGACCATGGGTTCACCCAATTCTGCCATACTTAGAGCTGTTTTCATAAGTCTGTGGAAAGTTGATCAAAAAAGATCATGCTTTGAAGATAGCCAGGCAAGGACCCTGAGCACATCTGAGTGAATACAGCTGAGCAAATTATGTTACCAGCATCCATGTGCCCATTGCACTGTGTCATGCCACAGTGTCAAGGCACAAATCCCCCTCTTACACCATGAAAACAATAGCATCAAGGACATCTGTCACTTTAAATGTCAAGAAGTGGCTTGTTTACAAGACCCTCTCCTTATACTCAAAATTTGACACCATAACTAACCTTTGCAAGTAATTTCATGTAAGTGGGTGGCCCTTGTTGAGATTCTGTGAATCAAACACTAGGTCTTGTGCTCTGTTAATAGAGGCAGACCATAGTGATAATATACTATTCATGTTACTAAAGATAAAGGTCGACTGTTTGGCTTGACTGATGCATCAGTCAAACCTAATTGAAGTGTAATCTTGATTACACTTCTGGATCGACCATATGATGATCTAGATGCAGTCTTTATGAAATACCCATGATGTCATCAGTCTGGAGCTTTCTTAGCTCCACAACTGCTGTATTGGATCAATCCAGACTCAACTTCACCTATTTCAAATAAGTGGAGCAGCATGACAGATCCTACGATGTTATCCTGACATCATCAACCTTGTTCTAGCTACATCACACACCAGTACACACAGGTTCCTGAATGTATTTAAAGGGAATAGGCACCATGATGTAATTAATAACAAGATTTGTTTCCCCTCAAGATCAAGCTTCTAAGAAGCTTACAAGGGTTGATCTCATTGATCTCAACTAACCCAAACTTGGTCAAAAGAACTTTAGTCTCTATCTTGGTGAGCATCCTCAAGTTACCTCTCTCTTCTCTGCCCTGTGCAACAGGAGTACTCTTGTACCCTCCTGTTAGATTATGAGCCATGCCTAGGCATAGTGGGCAAGCAGGCTTTATCTTTTGAAATATTTCATCATACCTCCTGCTTCTGCCTCACAGAGAGACAGAGTTCTTGTTTATGGGTTCATTGATGCTCTTTTCATCCTCATTGCATGCTTTGACATTGCTTTGAGACAAGCCTACAGGATAACTGATAGACTTTATGAATTTAAATGGAGAGATATCACTCACCTCTTAATAGATTTTACTGATGATGAACACTGGTCCCTGACCTACAATTCCATCTTTGAAGGTGAGGTTACAATCTTTAGTTGTAGCTTTCATTGCATGAGACTAGAACCCATTGATGAGCAGGCCAATGTTCCACCAAGTCAAGAATCTTCACATTCTGATTCTGGAAATTCTGAGACTTTAATTAGTCAACAAGAAGATCCAGAAACACCTTCTGAAAATCTGCATACATCCAGTGGTTCAAATTCCCCAAGATTTCAAAATTCTGGTTCCAATCCATTGCATCATTCTCATCATTCTTCTACAACCTTCATACCCATTCTTGTTCAGGCCATACAAAATGTCTTAGCAGAGCAAGCTCACACCTTACATCAACAAGCAGAGTCACTGGTACTGTTGCCTCAAGATTCTCCAAGACTTGAGTCACCTCCTCTGCAACAATCATCTATCTCTCCTACACCTGCCCCAATACTTGCTTCTGAAGAAGACTTATTTGGTGGATCTGATTACACAAGATTCTGAAATTTCCTTAGGTTGGGAATTTTCCCAGAAGAGCTGAAGATAAGGCTTATCAACTGGGACCTGGATGCCCAAAGAGGTGCTTCTATCAATACTTGCAGATTGATTCCCATTTTGAAAAAAGTCAACCACTCCTTGGACTTGGTATTTCATGGAGTTTCACTTTTTGCTCCCTGTACTGTACTATCCTCTTGGAAAGAGGACAAGTTCATCACTGAGATTTCAATGAGAAGATCCTGGTTGTCAGAAGATATACAGAAGATCCCCTTTATTTACACATTACCAAATCATTTTATCAAGTGGTCAAGATGAGTGATATCACAGAGGTACATCCAGGAGTACCAAAAAAGGTGCCTTGCATCTGGTGCAACCACTACTTTCTGAGAGGCAAAGCTGATATCTGCACTGGTAATGATGATGAAATTGTCCAAAGGTGGAGTTCTCAGGATCATTTATTAGCCCACCAAGGATCTCCTTTCATTCTCATCTCAGAACACCTCTTTTCACACCTCAATCAGCAATATCTCATACCAGGACACTATGCTAAATTTCCTCTCCTATATTCATTGTCTGCCTGTTCTCTTTCACTTTCACCATGTTCACCCAGACATTCTGAACTTTTATCTGGAACCAATCCTGGTCCTTTCTTGTCTCTGTCTTATGGATGATGGGGTCCCTATAGATCTCAATCTGCACCCATTTTTGAGCCTTTCAGGGCAGAAAAGGACCGACCACAACAAGTTCCAGAATCTAATGTATCTGAGACAATGGCAGGGAGCAGAGGTTGAAGAATAAAACATCTTGAAAATGGAAGAAGAATGGGTCCAGCCAGATCTGAGCCAGCAGCCTTTCCTTCAACAGTATTACTGGATCAATCTGCTGGGCAAAGTTGAGTATAGAGTTCCTCTGACCCTGGTTGAGCTCCCACTTCATCTCCACACAGACTACATCAATTTCAGAGTTTGACACAGAGGGGACTACCTGATGGTCCAAAATCTGGAGGTCTTTTCATTTTCACATCACTACATTCATCCACAGATGGTCAAATTTCTAACTCCAAGGCCGTTTTATTCAGTCAAACTCCAATGAATCAAGACCAGGTGGATGTCAGAGGACCGAGAAGGGATTAACAGTTGGGCCTACAATGAGAAGCCCTTAGTGGATATCTATGAAGGAGCTGGTTGGGCATTCCCAGTTTGATCTTATTGTGAAACTTGTCATATCTGAGCTCACTGGTTTGGGTTCAAGGTGATTCAAAGGAATCATTGCAATTCCAGTCGAAATGCACTTCTCCTCCAATCTCTTTGTTCTAACATGAAGGTAGAAAACAACGACTTTCAAAGGAGATAATGCTGGTCATTATGGACCATTGCCTTCATCTTCATTGGCAGTCTCTTCCCTCTTCAAAGGGCCTTATGGCCATTAAATAATGTTTAATCTATGGTACTGATGAAGAAAGTCAGCTGATCTATCAAGGTTTTGCAGATGTGGCCTTGGAGAAATGTCTTGGAATAGATTATAGAAGATTACAGTGAAGAAGAGCTGCAATCATTGAAGAAGAAAAATATAGGTGTCTTAATGGTTTAATGACAATTCTTCCTTTTGCACAGACATTGTCACCAGAAACCAGGGTAGGTTTCATATGATAGCCAAGTTCTTGCATCATTTGTCTGATTCAAATGACCTGATGAGTGCATTCACCTAAGGCAATATATTCTGCTTCTGTCAAGAACAGTGCATTTTCCTTTTGGAGGTGTGAGTTCCATAGGAAGATTCCATCTGCTAATTTCAGAAGAAATCCTGTTTGCAAGTGTCTAGTGATAGAGTCTTGACTCCAATCAGAATCTGTGCAGGCTGTTAAGCCTTTACCTGAAGAACCTTTATATATGAGAGGAAAGTCTTGTATTTCTAGTAGATATCAGCAAATATATAATGCACAATCTAAATGTTCTTTTGATGGGTTTGCAGACATTTGAGCAAGTTATGGCACTGCATATGATATATCAGGGTGTGTACTGATTATTTGATACAATAATGAGCTGATGACCATTTGGAAATGGGACTGTAATCCAGGGTCTTTAAGAGCTTCATTCTTCACTGGGTAATAACTCTGTGGTAAAGATGTGGGAGTGGTATGGGCATTTGTTATTCCACATCTCTTAATCACCTTATCAAGATAATCTATTTGGTCTAGATATATATCTTGACCTGCTCAACATATCTGGAATAATCTTAAAAGATATCTCTCATCTTATGAAAGTGCTTCTGCAGGAGTCTACTGACTATGAATGAGGATAGTAGATGAGTGGGGGGAGAATTTCTGTGGAGAAGCGTCAGAAATAAATAGAAAGCATGCCTAGAAGGATTGAAACAGTTATCAAGGCAAAAGGACCTCATACAAACTGCTAGCTATTATCATTTTTACAATGTCCAAAAACTATTGAGATACATCATCATTTTGAAATGACTGCCATTTGATCAATTGTTAATCAAATCACTTCATTCTTGCACCATTTTAAAGCCATTAATATGTATCATATTTCCATACACTTAAGCCATATGGCTAGAATTAATTCTCAGTGAGGAATATTGCATTTAATGCTAAATACACAAACATTCAGACAGTTTTTTAAGCCACTGTATGTATGTCTCTGAATAGGAAAATAGCAGGTCAGTGGTGCAAAGAAACACACAGAATCAGGAGTTATGGTTGAGAGGAATGAAAAGTAACTTGATTGGAGTGCTAGCTGGATCAATGAGATCTGGGATGACAGATATGGCAGATGACAGCAGAGAGATAAATTATGTGTATACCAGATCTCATTGTTCAGGGGCAATGTATATATGTGGTGATGTGGCAGATGGAACTGACTGGTGAGTAGTGACACATTCAGAATGAACTGGGCAGTGAGAAAAACAAAAAGTTGTGGCAGCTATTGTGTCTCCCATTAGATATGAATTATTTAGATGAATATCAGATTCAATCACTGAAAACCAGTTATGGCTACAATCATGGATGTTGGATGACAGACCCATCTCAAAGTGATTATCACAGCATTATTTAGAGAGCCTGTTAAGTGAAAGGAGACAAGATCAGATCTTGAAAAAGTGATGATGATATGCTTTGAGATAATCAAGACCTCAGAGATGCTGAAATTGTGGTGGATGTATGAATGTCATGAAGGAAATAACAACTGGCAGATTCACATCCCAGATACAGTAAAATGACAGCCACAACAAATATGAGCCAGTCAGAAGTAGTAGACATTGCCTCTGGAAGTATCTCCCAGAGTTCAACCTTGCCAAGAGATGCATAATGGAATGCACACTTGATCTTTTGTTGGTTGCCAAGACCCATCTCTGTGCAAATATTGTCAATGTCATCAAATGTAATGGAGCATCCATTAAACAAGTAGGCATTCAGTGATTAAACAGATTAAACATAGTGGATCTGGTCCCAGATTGAAATGGACTGGATCACACTGAAATATGAAGGTAGACACAAGGATAAGTGTCATATCCATCCTGCACACACCTTCCTGCTCCTCCACATACAACTCCAACTTCACCCTCATCATCTCTGGTCATCTCCAATTGGACCTGACCAACATTACTCAAGGACAAACTCAGATGTCCAACATCAGACATCTTATTCCTGTCAGACCTCCTTCTATTGGTCCAGATCTTGACACCAGTTACAGTGAGCTCAAAAACCCTTTTCATGTTTGCCTTATTTGCAGTGTGTGATGCACACTGCCTATCCCTGTAGGAATTTCACTGTGGAGGTATAAATGGAGCATGTTTCCAGCTATCAGATTGGTCCCTTAGTCATGTGATATAATTCACATGGCATGGAGATATGGCCATTTTGAAACAATGATATCATGGAAAGGGTTTTTGAGCTTTTGCATTTACAAGGGTATTTGGGTATTATTAGTACTTTTTATAACCTCCTTTTGCTTTGAGCACTGCTTGAATCCTTCTAGGAACACTCTCAATTAGTTTTTGACACTCCTCAACTGGTATTCTCTCCCACTCCTCTTCAACTCTTGCCAACAATTTATGAATCCCACTAGAAGGATTTTCATGCTCTGCAAGCCTTCTTTTGAAATAACTCAAGAGGTGATCAATAGGGTTTAGGTTAGGAGACTGTGCATGCCAGATCATAGTCCTAAATTCCTGTTTCTCTAACCACTCCTTGACCCTTTTGCAGGTATGCTTGGGATTATTATCCTGCTGAAAAATAATGTCAGGAGGATTAAGACCATAATACTCCAGTGTTTGCTGAAGTTCATCCTTCAAAATCTGAAGGTAAAGGTCATCATTCATCCTATCATCAATCTTGGTGGCAAGTTTCACCCCCTCCCAAGTCATACAGCCCATCAAGGAACCACTATCAAACTTGAGGGTTCCTTGCATCAGCCTATCTATCACTAAGCCCATTACCTGCCTTTGTCCATACCCATTTGCACCCATCTGATGCTAGATGATTGATTTAAGTATCATCTGACCATATCACCTTCTTCCAGTCCTCCAGAGTCCAATTCTTGTGAGCATAGGCAAAGTTCAAACAAGCCTTGTGATGTCTAGCAGAGAGGATAGGACATTTGAACTTGACCACACCCTTCATACCAGATTTTTTCAAGTGAAGATGGACTGTACTGGCAGAGAGGGGTTGGTTGATAATGTTGGTAAGGGATTTGGTCACTTGAACAGCATTTTCAGCTTTGCCAGAGGTGATAAAGTGTTGGGCATGGCAAATATTGGTAGGAGAAAGTTTGCAAGGGTGGTCTCCCATAGCTTTGTGAAGGTTAGAACAACTCTTGGAGCAAATTTTGGATATAGCGGAAGGGCTGACACCAGTTTGCTTGGCAATGGCTTCACCAGATTGGCTGGCATCAAGCAGAGAAAGGATAGAATTTTGTTGAGTAAGAGAGAGATCTAACCATGATGTTGGTTGAAAACTAAGAGGTGTGTGAACTTTTTGAACTCAGATGTACTATTGGCATGTATGTCTTTGCTTAGTAATACAGCCAATTATTCTACTACATAACCATGATCCTGGTTATCAATTCAAAAGCTTAAAAACCCTTTTCATGACATCACTGTTTTAAAATGGCTATATCTCCGCGCCATGTGAATTCTATCACATGACTCATGGACCAATCCAATAGCTAGGAGTATGCTCCATTTATAACTCCACCAAAGCTAAGCGAGATTTCCACAGGGGTAGGCAGTGTGCATCACACACTGCAAATAAGGCAAACATGGAAAGGGTTTTTGAGCTCACTGTACATCCTCCTACATTCCTTATTCCTATGCTCTATGAACACTGTCCATCGATCCTTTACATTCTCTGATCATTTCTGTACCTATTCCCTATGACACTTATGTTCTCTATTCCATCTCTCAATTCACTCTCCTTGTATTTAAACCCATGACCCTCTGCATGTAATCCTCAGTTTGAATATCAACCAAGTTTTCTCCTTTTGAGTTCCCTCTCTTCTAAGTCTCCTCTCTGCTTTATTTCTCTCTATACCTCTTGCCTTCTTCTCCTGAGGGCCATACTTGAGCAAGAGCATGATACATACATCCTGTGCTAATGCCCTCATACCTCCATACATCCATTCTCTACCTTCATTGGACCTCCAGTCCACCTCTGCCCTTTCCTCCCCTTTCCCTTCAGACCTCCACCAGACTTGAGCCCAGAGAATTCAGACTTGACAGATAAGGAAAGATAAAATGGTGTGAATTGAAATTCACAATTGATAGAAATGAAAGTGGCCCCAGATAGTTGCAAGTCAATCCTCCACTGGGCACACAAATAAAATGAGAATGTTGGATACAAAGTGAGATGAGATCCAGAAGTCATAGGAATGGAATAGAGATGTCAAAGATGAGAAACAGGGTGAGATGAGCTCAGATCAGAGCCATTAGAAATACATTGCCTGAAATATCAATATGTAACAGATACTGACCAGATTGAGGTAGAAATGTTATCTATCTACATCTCAGTTATCCCATTGATTCAAGCATCCATGTTCTTGTTTCATCATCTGGTCATCATTGATGACATTTCAGACCCTCCTTATTTATATTCTGTTGTTTCTTCTTTTTGTTTTTCCTCTCCCCTGTGACATGATGCCCAGGAGGCCATTGATAAAATTCTCTTGTGGAAGGAAAGGAACTTCAGAGTCCTTTCATTTAATAGTGATCTCCTTACAGATTCAAATTTCTTCAACCAGATAGAAATTCAATAATTTCTTTTTGCAGATTCTGGTTTTGAAAATGGACATTCAATAGGCATAGAGAAAGAAAGTAACTTCAATGAAAAAAACTTTTATCCCTTATTTAACCAATAAATCAACTTCATACCATTATTGTCTATCACCAATTCACCACCTTTTGTTAAAATATCCTTTCATCTTATTAACCATCTGCCAGTCATCCATCTCAATCCATAATCTTACTATAGTCATTTCTACCCTGGGTTTAGTTTGGTGATCTCTGTTTTATCCCAGTTTTTGATTTGGTGACATCTTTCTTTCTCTTACAATACTAAAAACAAAACAAAAAGCCATCCAACAATAGAAAAATGACAGAATATGAAAAACAACTGTCTTTTACAACAGTAAAAATAATTTCCAAAGTCCTTCTCATTTCACACTCTAAGTACATGATTTCTTTCTAATGTGCACACTGCTGAAAGCACTTGTTTTGCCTTTTCAGACTGGACTCAATTCAGTATAAACACTACTATCCAGTTCAAATGGCAGGTATAGAAATGAAAGTCAACTTACAAAAAAGCAAGTCAAGTGGATGGTTGCTATCTGGTGTTATGTTGGATCCATTTCATTACTCTTTTACTTACATTTTATTCTCTCTTACTTAGGAACTAGATCAGATTCACATGATCATGATCATGGACACTTGAATACTTGACTAATATATGAATATTTACAAGGAGAAGACAAGATCTATGCTACAGAGAATCTGATTTCTCTACCAGCTGCTGAATCCATCTCAGCTCTTTCAGCTGATTCATGATCTCAGCCTCCATCTCTTCTACCTCTGCCTCCATCTCCTTCAGAAGTGTCTGCAAGCCCAGCAGGTCTACCTTTAGATGCTTGGCTGTATAAGACACCATCTTCTTCCTGTTACAATCAGCCCCTTTTTCTTTCTTTCATGTGATCTTATCTCATGCATGGATATAAGTTCCAGCTTGAACTTTCTTTCTTTTCATTACTGACTATGATGCCATTACTTACTTGCCAAATCCATTGCATTCTATGTGATTCCATTTGCTCAGTCTGCAATTCTTTCTTAACCTACCTTTAACTCTCTATCATACTATATATAATCACTGTCTCCTCCTGTAACCTTAAGCTAGACCTCCTTTTGAATGATTATTCTTAGCCCACTCCTTGAACTCTTCTGAACTCATTGGCTCTATAAGGCTTTATTATTCTTTGAGGCAACACTGTTCAAAGAGCACCCCTTGAACCCTAGTGACACAGATCACTATGTTGATCAAAGAAGGCCCTCAGTGGCCCTCAAACCCTCAAATCTTGTCATTGTAGAATGCCTTGCTGCATTCTCCTCAAACCTCAGCCTCTAGACCATTTCAAGAGGCCATGCCTGTTCTCTACTCAAGGCAAGCATAACAAAAGGTCTAGCTTTCCCAGAATGGCTATCACCTGATAAGCCACCATTTCTCCCAGACCTCCTATTGACACTCATTGGTGCCCATGCCCCAGTAAGCCTTCTGATCCAGAACTCTTGAAACCCAAGTCAAATACTCCTGAGAACCCCAATATCTGTCTTTCTACTAAAAAAGACAAAGAAACCACCCTATATCTCACCCATCATCTCACCCATGCTGCATCTATTCTCCAAGTGCTAACTTCACCATTACCAACACCTGTGCTGCAGACTAGAAGAATATTTTTCCCAAACCCACTAGATTTCCTAGAATCCCTTTTCCCCATCCTATACTTCCCTGATTTCCACCATGTTGAAACCTGTTGAGATCAAATTCAACCTCCCTGAACTCTTTGATGGACTTATTGCCAACACTGAAAGTTTGCTGGACATTATCCATGCCTACATTCCAGTAAACTCCAACATATATAACACTGAAGACTAAAGGTCACCTATGCCCTCTTATTCATAACCAAAGCATTGACCAAGATCTGGTCAACCACCTTTAGGAGAAAGGTTGTCAAAGCATGAACCTTCGGTAAATGATCTGACTTCCTGGACCAATTCAAGAAATCCTTCAAAAGGACAAAACCACCATTGCCCTGGTTTGGTTGTTCACTGCCAGGATGAACAAAAACAAACAAGGCCAGTATAAGCCTGACATTCTTGATTTTAATGCTGAGTTCCAAGCTCATGCCACCCACAGTCCTAATCTCCATGTACAAAATGGCCATTGCACTGCTGCTATCTTCTAAGATCTTGGCCATGAAGAAAGTTCCTGAAAAGATCAATGACTGGTACTTCTGCATTGTCTCATTCCAGAAACACTACAAATCAGTGTCCCTCAACATTAAAGTACAAAAGGGTAACATGAACCCCCCCTTCTTGTATCAAGCAACCCTCCTCCAGAATCACCTGTCATCCCAATGTCATGGACATCAATGCCATCTCTGCCTGACCTCAGAAGCTCACTGATGAAGAAAAGAAATGCTGCAGGAAGAAAGGACTCTGCTTCTGGTGTAGAAAACCTGGACATATGTCCAGCAAATCCCCTGTGACCTTTGAAACCCTGAAATCTTCTGTCAAAAGATGATGATAAAGGAGCTCAAGGACATTCTCACACTAAAAGAGTGCAAGAAAGATGACAAAGAAGTAGTTGGGAGAACAACCAGCTTCTATTTCAAGGGTTTTTAGAATGGAGGACAGCCTCAACATCTGCCACCTTCTACATAATGTGTGCCCCTGTAACTGTATCTCATGCAATGAAATCTATGCAGATCCCTATCAAACTCATTGTAACTTTGCACACCCTGAAAACTGTCAAAAATCATGCCTTGATTCACAGTGAAATGGACACAAACTGCATTGACTGAAGATTTGTTCACAAAAACAAGCTTCCCATCTCTTCACTTGAGAAACCATTTCAAGTCCACAACCCTGACATGTCCTTCAATAAAAAAGGCAAGATGTCTTTCTCTCCAACCCTCTCCATCAATATTGAAGGTATCACAAAGAAACTCCTCTTCTATGTCATGGACTGTGGATGCTATAATACATCTATGTATTTTTCCCTCATTTTCCATTATTTTTCTGCTATTTTTCCTTGACTTGTTGCATACAAAGGAAGGTTACATGACTTTATGGCACAGTCATATGTCACAGGTCACATGGCATGCTGACTGATGCTGCTGACTGATAACACTTACTAATGTGCTGACTGATGTGCTGGCTGATGTGCTGACTAATGCCTTCAGAATGTTTTGTAACATTCTGTGACCTTCCATGGCATTCTACAACCTTCCATGGTTGCCATACATGGATATCGTGACCATACATGACCAAACAACCCTTGTACTATATATACAGGCCAATAGACACCCCCAAAACTCCTGATAAGTTCTTGTGGCATTTTCAGTCACAACCCCTTGTCCACTACCTCTACTAGTCTGCTTGCTGGTGTGTGCTATATAGTGTTGAGATTCTATGAATTGAACACTAGGTCCTGTGCTCTGTTAATACAGGCAGACCATAGTGGTAATACACTATCCATGTTACTAAAGAATATAGGTCAAATATTAGGCTTGACTGACACATCAGTCAAACTTAATTAAAGATGTAATCTTGATTACACTTCAGGATTGACCACATGATGATCCAGATGCAGTCTTTATGACTCAGCTATGATGTCATCAGTCTGGAGCTCTCTTAGCTCTACAACTGCTGTGTTGGGTTGACCTAAACTCAACTCCACCTATTTGAAATAAGTGAAGCAGCATAACTGATCTTTCTGACATCATCAATCTTGTTCTATTTACATCACACACAAGTACATACAGGTTCCTGAATGTATTTAAAGGTGATAAGCACTGTGATGTAATTAATAATGAGATTCGTTCCCCTTGAGGTCAAGCTTCTAAGAAGCTCTACAAGGGTTAATCTCATCAATCTCAACTAACTCAAACTTGGTCACAAGAACTTTGATCTCTATCTTGGTGAGCATCCTCAATTCACCTCTCTCTTCTCTGCCCTGCACAACAGGAGTACCCTTGTACCCTCTTGTTAACCATGCTCTGGGTTTTCAAGTCTGAGTTCAAATCCACCATTAAATCAGTAACAAGAGACAATGGTCAACAAGAAGTCAACAAAGATTGCAGTTGCACAGAAACACTCAACCATCAAAATACTGCTGTAGGCCAGAGATGAAACACACAATAAGCACCTCAAGGCTGAGGCCACAGTCAAGAAGTACAATGTGAATATCCAACAGAGGCAGGAGTTCCTAGCACACTTGGTTGCCAAGAAGTTTGCCAAGAACACAAGGGGCAAGAATGAACCTGGGAGCTCAGCATGTAATGCTATGAAACCTCATGGGGCAGGGTCTACCAGTGGTGTGCCTTGCAGTCATGCTGATATTAATAAGTTTAGCCATGCATTTGATGACATTCCCAACCATTACTCTGCCATGGCACTCGAGCTGTTCCTCATGGAGAAATGTATCAACCAACCACACACCAAGTCTGCCAATAGTATATTGGCAGCTTTCTGCTACCTGTGAAACTTGTGTGTACATCTCAGATGAGTCTTTCTCATCACTCATGTGAAATGGTCAAAAAAATATCTATCATCAACCAAGGTGACAAGTACCAAGGGTAATACAAGCATGACAAAGTCACTGGTAGCACCTCAGAGAACCCTGCCAGGTCAGCTGCTGTCAAAGACATCAGCAAAGTCATCAAAAACAAGCACAGTGCTGAGGGCAACCCATGCACACATGCATCTGCAATGACAATTGAGGACATGTGCCATCTGATGAACTGGTCATATGTACAGTGCCTCTCACAGGAGGTGGGTTCTCTCATTACATTGGCACAGTTGAACCACCCCCTGGAAGCTACACAAATGTGCCAGGTTGTGGACCAGCTGTTCATTCATGCATTTACCACAATGTGATTCACCTTGTAGACAAGGTCAGTGTGCCTGAGCTCAATGGCCCTGCTTGAACCAGCATGGGCCTTGATAGTAGAAATGCTGAGTACATCTCTTTTCCACAGGAACTTTGAGCTGACAAAACTGCAATCTCAAGATATTAAGTGGGACTGCCATAGTTGCTCAGCATACAACATCCTCTACTTCCTCATGAGCCTAAAGAACTGGAAAGGATGGCAGTGCAAGGGAGAATACAAGGTGCACTGAATAGTATGTTCATTCAGTTTCACCCACCATGACACTGCTGGAGAGACCACCTCTGAGTTCAACACAATATGACTACTACTATGCACATAGAGAATGAATATGAGATCTATACCCAGCCAAAGATGCCAGAGGTCTGCATGTATACCCATTTCCCTGCCTGGATAAGGTTTCTGAAGATCATCCTTCTGAAGTGCCCCCTGCAGCCCAGCAAGTTTGTTTTTCCATGGGTAGACACCAACACCATCATCTACCCCCAAGATGAGATGTCATACAATGCAGTTCAAAAGCTTATCAATCATCTGCACACAAGCCTGCCTCTCTGTCACCTACACAACCCATTGCTTCCAACATGGCAGTGCCCAGTACCACTTTATTTTTGCTCCCCTTGGCAAACAGTGATCCTTGAGCATAATTCATTGGTGGGGCAGCTGGGCAGAGGGTAAAAGTGTGTGTTATCATACATACCCTGCTCACCTCAATGTGTGCTAATGTCCACAAGACTGCTAGGTGGACACTCTCATTTGTTACCTGCTGGACAAACTGACACAGTACAAAATCTTACATTATAACACCCTGTGTCCCATCCCTCATGAAGCTGACCACAGCTTCAATGGTGACCATGTGCTTACAGGTCCAGTGAGCACTGAGGAGGCCTGCTAGTTCAAGGCCTCCATGGACCACCAGTTTGAGCAGCTGGCAATGCATATTAACATGACTGTCAGTGTTACGGCCAACCTGGGGATGGGCGGGCGTAGAACTGTGAGGACTGCAGTCTTAACTGTGGACAAGGTGGTGACGGAGCTTGATGATTGCAAGACATCTACAAGGAGCCTACCTACTAGCAAGGTTCAGCGACAGGGTTTGCTACTGAGCTAATGGCGGCCAAGGGACTTCTGAGTTAACGGTGGACAAGGGAGTCTGCCTACAATTGAGGACAGACAACAAGGACTACCAAGTGAACAGTGGTAACTCCCGTGTAAGTGGTTGTGACTAGGAGACCTCGGGAAGAGGTCGATGAGGGAGACTTCCCAATTAAGGGTTGTTGACTAAGAGGGAGAAGGTATTAAAGGCTACCCTTGGGCCTGTATCGTGGAGTGGGAACAACAATGTATTCCAGCAGTGACAAGAGAACAAGGTAGAGAATGGTGAAATAAATGGTAAGACTAGGCTGAGGGGCATAGGTGCGACGACGTGGGTTTATATACGTAAAGGTACTTAGGGTAGGCATGGAATGTGAAGGAATATGGTGGAAGGAATCGCTGACTGAGCAAGTGAGATAAGGCACGTGAAGTGCAAAGAGAACGGACGGTGAGTCATAGTATCGTAGTCAGCGATGAAAAGAAATGAACATCCAAGTTGGGACTTATACCCATGCGTATGTAAGCGATAAGTGTTAGGGAAAAGCGTAGTCCGGGATAAATCGTAACATTACCCCCTTAGTAGACTTGAAGTCACCGACTTCAAAAATCTTTATAATCCCCATAGGGCTCTCCTGTCATGTTCGACATGGTGGCATTGTCGAACTCGAAGTCTGCATAGTCCTCTCTTTCATCAATAGGCGGGGGCTCCTGGAAGGTCGACAGTATGGGTGTGGAGCGTCATCTGGTAGGGAAACGAACAGTTCATCTAGCACGCTGGGTCGTAGGACTCTGCAGCAGAGTTCCTCGGGATGACGAGAACGAGGACGAGCGGCGGGAGGATCGATGGGACGAGGGCGAGGTAGAGGTAGAGGGCCTAGGCGTAGGGCATCAGAGAGGGCCCTCTCATTTACTATG